>SNQN01011359.1:2565-19139 GCA_008642245.1 Bassia scoparia | reverse complement strand
TCTTGGCTTGGTACTTGTCTATTTGACTATTTGGTCATGTGTTGAGCATGATAGGATGCTTTCATGGTTAGGAGCCGTGCTTCAGTGTTTAGAAACATTATTATCCTTTGATCCTTGATTTTGAGCCTGATTCCTTTCATTTCATGATTACCTACATTACAACCCTATTTTGGCTTTGTTCGAGTAACCCAAGTTTGCCTTGGGGGAGCATATTGGAGGGTYTTGTGTGTTTTATAGGTGTTTTTATTGGAGGCTCGTGATTGGTTGATATTTGGGGTGATATTGTGTTTCGCAATTGGTTCCTTAGCTTGAGTATTGTCATCGTTTCTATGTAAAGTGCAAGGCAAAAGTTGTATATTATTAGTTTAAATTCATTCATAAAAAAAAAYYAAAAAAAWATCCAAAAATAAGTTCTATTTCATAGTTTATTAGTCCAATAATGCCTTTYCACTTGTGTTTTGTTGTAACAAAGATGATGATACGATGTGGTTGCAGTTTTCGGTGTCGGTCGGTTTTGGTTTCTTGAGTTGGAGTTGTCTTAGCCTTATCACTGGCTATTTGCGTTGACTGTTGAATGCTCCCTTGAGTTAGACTTTTAGCTCACATTCCCAAAAATTATCCTACCCCTAACCTTAGCCCCATTACAAGCTACTAAAAGTCCTCTCTTGATAAACTTGTGTCCACTTGAGTCTTGTAGATTGAGWACCTTGCCAAGGTCATTGAGTTGTGCATGCATTRCGAGTCGACTTGTAGGTTGAGTGCTATTGATAACCCTTTCAAACACATGAGTGTTGGTGAGATGGGAGGGTGCCTTTAGTATTTTAGGCTACATGAAGTTGARTCATGTGCACATTTTATGCACATGTGGGGTGGTGAGCGAATGGGTTCATTTTTAACCCACCACACAAAGAGAGGAGTGCCACTAGRGAGAAGTTCTTCCATGATTCCTTTCTCTTTGTTCTTGATGGCTAATTGTGTTGTCGATGATTCACGTTTTGGATAAGCATTGAGTTACTCGGGATCCTTGGTCGGGGAATTGGMCATAAGTCTTTGCGATGTTGTTTTGATGGGGTGAGATGTMTTTTGCTTGAGGACAAGCAAGAGTTTGGCTTGGGGGAGTTTGATGTATTAGATTATTGCATGGTTTTTCCCCCTCATTCTCTTATCGTTTTAGATGATTTTGGCCTCCTAAAGGCCTTGTTGCTACTAATATTGTGTATTTAGTGTTTTTGATTAGTTTCAGGATCTTTTCATACCTTTTGGATCGATTTTGGGATGATTAGAGACACTACGGAGCTTCACGATGCAATGGCGGCGTGGATTCGAGCGGCAATGGGCAAGCACTGGAACACTCCGAATACCACAATCGATTCTGGCTTTCACTCAACTCGAATCGTTGTTTGTCATCATCGGTCTGGGCGCTATCGAATTTTGGCTGATATTTGGCTTTTTAATAAGGATGGCTACTTTTGATAAGTAGCTTTGTTTAATTTAGAAAAATTAATTCAAGAAGTATTGGAGAGGAGATGATGCTCTAATTTGTAATTCATTCTCTAGATTATGCAGTAGATTATTATCTAAACTCAATTACGTTATTTCACTTCTGGTTTACCTCTAACTCTCTGGCTATTGATATAATTTCATATCATTCAATCATCACTTCCAGATCGCTTCTTGGTAATTTCATCCTTTATTCGTTTATTATTGCTTTTAGATTGATTTATGCTTTTGATTATGTTTTCCCACATCGCAATTACGTAGTTTAATGAATATGAGTGAGTAGTCTATTTTAGGGCGATTGGGAGATCTATGGGCATTATTGATGCTTGTATTTGTTTGATTCGATTCATGATTGGCTTTTTAATCTCAATTTCCTATTAGATTTGTTCTCATGTAATCAAATTCGTAGGGCCCGCACTAATTGCTAATTTGACTTAGCTCAAAGTCTTCTAATCTATCGCGTCGAGGACTTAGAACCACAGATTTAACATTAATAGTAGTACGGACTTCCTGGTTCGAGAGATATCGTGGAGTAGTTCTATGGTTCATATGATTCGAGAGAACTTTTGACCTCTGTTTTGATTATGCCTTGTTATGAATTGTTCTGATGCCAAGTTATCTCGCTTAATTACTGCTATATGTGAACCTAGCTTCTAGATTCGTTAATTATATCGTTTAATCTCTTTGTTAATCGTTTTCACTTAGTTTTAAATCTCGTCACAATCAAATCAAATTTCTTTTGTTAGTCTTAGATCTTGATCCAAATTAGGTCAGTAGTAGTTCTTCCTTGTGGATCGATCTGTTCACCACTCAGCTGCAGGGTTATTTTGAATCAGGTATTCTTGATAGCACAGCCGACAAGTAGTCAATATATGTGCTGCAGCAAATTTATGCACATTCATTCATGTACTAAAATTTGCCACAGTTTATTAAAACTTAGCACATCTTGATCGTTCATCCTCAAATCGAACGATCCGAATTGTTCGACACTTCTATTTAAAGGGGTTCTTCTCATTGGATCTAACCTATATATCTATGTTATATTATTGCGATTGATATAATTCTCTGTATTCGATTATTTGTTCTAATGTTAATAACACATAAACATTTCAAACAATGCTCTGAAGAAAATAAAAATTGGTGGTTGAGTGGTAAGTGGGTAGTCCGTTCCGTAATATTAATTGATTGTTTGATTGGTTATATTTTAGGTCAAATCTTTCATATTACCCATTTTTTATCATTAATTAATTAAAATCGCAACCACTGAACAAATGCATAATGAGCAACTCTGGTGAAAAAGAATGCTTGCATGACAATTTATTAGGTCACCGCATTAGATGCTTGACACTCCAATAGATTGCACAAATTAAGTGACATGAATCAACACCCAAATTTCTAATATAGTCATACGGATCAAAATGACGCATCAACATTCAAACCAAAACATTATCCCACGGCAAAAAGCCGTGCAAGCAAAAATATCTAAAACCCTAACCATGCGTACAAAGCAAGGTCCTAAAATCCCAGATATACACAAAGGTATAAACCGTAATTTCATCCTGCTCTCTCTCTCTTCCTCCTTAACCTACCTCAAGCCGTACTTCCGTAAAAACTAAAATTTAGTCTGTACTCCATTCGCAACGCCTTCTCCTTTTCCGCGACACAACACAAAGACTCCCGTTTCTGTAATTTTTTCCCCCCATTTTTTTTAAATAATAATTAGGGTTTTTCTCTCTCCTCAAATTTGCATTTCCAGGTTAATACTTCGTGCAGTGATTCAACAAGCTTCGCTGCATAGGGAGTTCCCGGCGTTTTATCGGTGGTTGGCGGAGAAGTATCCGTGATAGTTGTTGATGGTCGAAGAAGAGGAGTTGAAATCGATGGAATAAGATTCTGTTGATACGAGAAACCTAATCTAATGATATGAGTATGATCAATCTTTATCTTGATAGAAATGGATATTCATTACTTGCTTTCATCCTGAGGACCGCGTATGTTTTCTCTCTGTTTTGCTAATTTATTCTCGCATGTTGTTGTTGATTAATTGAGTTTCATTACGTTTTTGAAGCAAGTAGTTGAAATAGTAGTGTAAGGAGCTAAGGATATGATAACATTTTAGCTGATGATATGAGCGTGCGATGCATAATTAGCTCGTACGAGGCTGAGAGCCTGAGAATGTTAGGGAAATATGAATTTGATGGTTCTGTTACAGAAAGCAGCTTATTAGTGATTAGAAGCTTTTAAATCGTTGAAGCTCACTGTAACAATGAGGGATTTTCTCTTCACATTGATGGGAAATCTGGAATCCATCTTTGATCAATATCAATATCTATCACCTCCTACCAAGTGATAGTTAAGCACCTACTAAAGGCGTACAGTTCAGGGGATACATTCTGTATTCTCTTGTGGACCGTTTTGTTTAATTTTTAATTGACCATCAAGAGGTGTTGGATTTTGTTTCATTTAATGCTACCCTTTGTAACTTTGCTAACATCTGTTTCATTTAATGCTACCCTTTGTGACACCCAGTGTTTGAAAGGCGCGCCTAGATGATAAGGCTCTAGGCAAGGGGTAAGCGCTTAAAATGGTCAAGGCGAGGCACACTAAGGCTTTTTTTTRCCKYYWTTTTTTTTCCTGACTTTCTACCATTATTTCTTAGGTGTGCCTCAATTGATGTGCACTGAGGCACACCCAAGGCTCTAGGAAATCCAATCTCCTTGGTACGCCTTGAGCCTTTTTATACATTGGTGACACCGCCTTTTTGTTGCTCCAATGATCACTGTTAGGCATGGTAGTCTTATACCTTTGGGTGTTACTTGTTCACTTTAATAAATTTAGAAGCTTCTTTAGAGGGTAAGAGCAAATAACACGGTTTCTTATACTTCCTCCATATTAAATTTATTGCAACAAATTAAATTTCACACATTTCTAGTTTGATAMTTAYCAATGGAAACGAATAAATTAATCAGAATAATTTTAACACAATTAAGTTTTAATCTCATTCTTCATTGTGTTAAAATTAATTTGAATAATTTGCTCGTTTACATTGTTAAATCTTAACCTCGAAATGCTTGAAATTTGGTTTATTGCTTTTTATTTGATACGGAGGAAGTATATCATTGTTACCCATCATTTGTGCTTGTCCACTAAAGGTATTTTAAGTAAATCTTTTGAAGGGTTGTTTGATCTTTTTTGGTTTGAGGTTTTCCACAGTAGCTGTGTCTCCTTATGAGTTGAAATAGTGCTTTTCATAGGGCTGTTGCATCTCTTGATTTAGTTTGTTAACAACTTTATGTAAACTTTATTTTATGCAGCCTTCTCCAGCTACCTTTGAAGAGGTGTTTCAAAATATGTTCGCCTACATTGATAGGCTTTTTAATATGGTTCGTCCTAGAAAATTATTATACATGGCAATTGGTGAGTATAGTGACCATTTTATTTGTATGTTTTGCAAACATGTGTGTTAAATCTTGCTTATGCCACAAGAGTTGTATTCAGATGGTGTTGCTCCTAGAGCTAAGATGAATCAGCAGCGTTCCAGACGGTTCAGGGCTGCCAAAGATGCTGCAGAGGCTGTAAGTATATAGGCATGTGTAGTATTGCCGATCATACTTGCCCTGAAATTATCAAGATGCTCACTGTGTATATACTGGTTACTTTAGGCAGCTGAAGAAGAACGATTACGGTTGGAATTTGAACAGGAGGGCAAAAAACTTCCTCCAAAAGAGGAGTCACAAACATTTGATTCCAACATTATCACTCCTGGAACAGAGTTTATGGCTGTATTATCTGTTGCATTGCAATATTATGTGCACCTGAGAATTAATAACGACCCAGGGTGGAAATCAGTGAAGGTATTATTCTGTTTTTAAAGAGTTGCAATGGTCATTAGGTAGTATGAGAGTGATCAACRGTTGTGCAGCATTCTAATTTATATAATTTCATGGCCACTTGAAGGTTATATTGTCGGATGCAAATGTTCCTGGAGAAGGGGAACACAAGATTATGTCATACATACGACTTCAAAGGAATCTTCCTGGTTTTGATCCAAACACACGTCATTGTCTTTATGGATTGGTATTCTCTCTTTTGGAGATTGTTAGAGTTACAAATATATTTATGTAACCTCAATCACTGTTCACGTGCTCTTTTGTTATAATTTGACAGGATGCAGATTTGATCATGCTGGCACTGGCTACCCATGAAGTTCATTTTTCAATCCTTAGAGAGGTTTGTTGTAATTTTGACTTTCCTTCTCTTTCTTTCTCTGTAACCCCCCCTCCTTTTCAATGTTCTTGTGGTGTTTTTTTTTTTTTTAAAAAAATAATAACAAAGTGATACTATGTCTTCATGCAGATCGTATTTACACCTGGACAGCAAGATAAATGCTTCATTTGCGGGCAGGTTGGCCATTTAGCAGCAGCCTGTGAAGGGAAAGCAAAGAGAAAGTCTGGTGATTTTGATGAAAAGGTGTGATGAGTCCCAAAGCTTTCAGTTTGCATTGATTGCGAACTTTTAAACACTTATTTTTGTTTGTTTTTTGATTATTTTAACATTAGTATTAATATAATATAATAAAATTATAGCTGTTATTATATAACCAGGTGGTAAAACTAGAATTTATTTCCTATTTGTTACTCTCGATTATTTGGTTTCTTGTTTCCATAACTGGTCTCTTTTGTTGCAGTTCCTGCATGTGTGACTTAAGGGAAACTGGAATATGAGATTGATGATTCAATCCCCTTTTAAGATTGATATTGAACGCATCATAGAGATTCATCTTCATATGCTTTTCTCGTTGGCAAGACTTTTTGCCCACATGCCACTTGGAATTCGTGAGTATGGTACCATGCTTCGTTATTTGCTACTATCTTTTTAACATTGGTGTATAGATATCAATTCTAATCCATCCAATGAAGTCCATTAAGATATTAATTGTTTGATTCTAGCGTTTGTTATAAATTTAGGAGTGAATTCATTGCGAAATGCATGTCATTGTTTAGAGTATTTGTGATGCAATTTCATTTAGTTGAGTTACTTCTCTGCTATTTATTTATTAGACGTCACTTTCCTTTTAGGGTGTTTGTATTAGATGTTACACTTTTTTTTTCTTTCCAATATAGTAACTTTTTCACCAAAAATTCTATTTACACCTACAATAAAAATAGGTTTTTTTGTCAAAACAAACCTTTAAAAAACCAAAAAATTGGCGAAAACAACCATTTAAAACGTATTTTGTAAAAACAACCAAAAACGAAAAAAATTGTAAAAAACTCTGCATATATGAGTTGACCTGAAATTAACCCCTTTGAACACTATTAACACCCTATAATCTATTACACCTTAAACATCTCACTCTCTCTCTCCTTCATCTTCAACTTTCAAACAAATACAACAACCACTTCCATGGTTCCTCAAGCCGCTCCAGCCATTTGCCTCGCACCACCACTCCACCGCCGCACAAAGTCCAACCCCCTTTCTCTCTCCTCCTCGCCAATCCCCTTTCTCTCCAGCACCGCCACCACCTAACACCCTTACCACCTCAAAATCCTCCACTCTCGAAAGTCATCCCAGCACTCGGAAATCCTCATCATACCTCAAAACTTCCTCCCCCAACCTTCAAACCCTAATCAACCCTCAACCACCTTGAAACCCTAATCGACTCCTCGAACTACCTCACCATCGTGCTAGTTCGAAGGACCTAGCGAGTGTGCGAAACCCATATCTGGCTGGTTTGCGCAAAATCACTCACGAGCCAAGGAAGGGGAAGCAAGGAGCAGTTACCACGTGCCACGATAGTGCAGTAGCCATACACTCACGAGCATGGCATGGCAGCAAGGAGCCCATGAGAGGGGGGAGAAAGAAAGTTTAGGGAAAAAAAGAATAAGGGAGAGAGAGGGTGCGGTGGGAGTGAGCAAGAGAGAGTTTGGGAAGAGAAGAAGGGAGGAGATCACGGGGGAGGTCTGGTTGATAGGGAGGAAGAGAATTTGGGAAGAGGATGAGTAATGGGGTGAAATTAGGTGAAATAGGTTATTAGTGGTGTATAGTGGGTCAAAGGGGTAATTTAGGGTCAAACCCCATATGACGTCATGATGTTTTTATTACAAATTTTTTTCGTTTTTGTTTTTTTACAAATAACGTTTTAAAAGGTTTTGTTTTCGCAATTTTCAGCTTTAAGGTTTGTTTGACAAAAAACCCTAAAAAATAAAATCTAAGTTAACATTAAAATCATATAAACTAAATAATATCACCTACCTATACTAATCTCAATCTAACCTCCAACAACAAGCACCAATCCACGACCCACAACACGTAGACAAGACGCACCCTGTATACCCACCGCACGCTGCGCACCACCCATTCGTATCATCCACCTGTACCACCCAAACAAACCTAAATTTGTTCAAATTGCTTAAAGTGTGTGTGAAATCTATTTCGAAATTGCTTCATTTGTTTGAATGTCTTCAATTTGTCCGAAAATGCTTGAAATTTGTTCAAATGTGCTTGAATTTTTGTTGACTCGGGCTTGAAAATCCTCGAAATTGTTCATTGCATGAAATTGTTTGAAATAGTTCAAAATTGCAAGGTTTTTTTTTTTTTTTTTTATTTTAAAAATAAATAATAAAAAACTATTTGAGTTTGTTCAAAATTTTGATTTGAATTGGGTGTTCGATTGAGTGTGGGGGTTGCTATGATATTTTGAGAGGTTTGTGGTGGTCGCTGTGATGTGTTGTTCGTGGTTGTTCTGATTTTCTGGTGGTTAGRGGTAATGCTCGGGGTGGTGGTCGGATGAACTGTGGTGGTTGGCTATGCATTGTGGTGGGTGGATGGGGTTGTTTAGTGGTTAGTTGGTTGTTTGGGTTATCTTAGTTAATGACCCGTTATCCCTAATCAATTTCTTTAATTATAATTATCTTATTTTGGCCCAATAAAATGTGTGACATCTAAAAAAAACAAAGGAAGCATCAAATTTTGATTCGTTGCAAAATGTATGTCATGAACTCATGATGCAAGAGTATTTGTGAATGCTTCTTGTTTTGAGGTTAATTAAATTTAATTAAATATATAGMAGGTGGAAGAGGGAAGCCCACAATAATCACCACCTTCATGACCAACCACTATTTTTGACACCAAGCAACAATTGTTGCCAACACCATAAATATGACCTATCACTGCGGTCATTTCAGCCACAACCTATGTTACGTGGACTGGAGACACGGATACGCGTCCAAGTGTCTGACTCGACTATTTTTTTAAAAATTACCAAGATTTTAGCCCAAAATGAAGTGTCCAAGTACCGTATCCATGTTCGAGTGTCAAGGATCCGACACGGGTACTTGAGGTAAAATGAAGAGTCCGGGTAAGATAGGACACGACCACCATTACAATCTTCTTCAACCACCATTACTTGAGGTAAAATGAAGAGTCCGGGTAAGTTAATAAAATCCCCAAATCCAAATTTCACAAATCAAAATCCGCAAATTAAATTCTCACCCAAAATCAATTGATGCCACTTTTACTTTTCACATTTGCCAATGCACAATTTATATGTAAAATATCATTAATTATATGTTATTAAAAATTAATTTTTCTTATTTTAATAAACTTCTCATTAAGACAATTTAAACAAGACCTCACTTTACTGTATTCAAACTTACTTATACATTGACGGAAATTTAGAAGAGTCTCGTAATTTCTGAATAGTGTTTGGCATGAATTTAGTACAAAAGAGGGAGTATATCTATTCGGGTTGGTTCGCGTGGGTGGTTCAATATGTGGTTGGAATAATGCTAATTCAATCTGTTTTTMATTTTATTTTTTTTGATTTGTGGGTTGTTCGAATCGCGGTGGTTCAAATTATGGTGGGTGGTTCAATTTGTTGGTTGTGATGGGTGGTCCAAATTGTGGTAGTTATAATTAGGTTCATTGAATGGAGGAAAACTGTGGCCGTTGTTTGTTTTGAATTTGGACAGAAAGGGTGGTGGTTGGTTGCTAGTGGCGTGGGCTAATCTTGGTGGTGGTTGGTGCTCGTCGATTCTCGCCTTTTGGTTGTTGTGGTTGGMTGCTTTAGCACAACTATTCTTGTACTGTTGGTTCTTGGCAATTGTTGGCGGTTAAGTTTAGGTTCAGAGTTATTATAATAGCCATTTTTTTGGGAAATTAACTACTATAAATTTGTYCTCCACACGCATTTTGTGGAAGCGATTTAACATAGTAACTCATCAAAWTTTTTAAAATAATTTTAACAGAATAAACCTATCATCCTATTCTTCATTGTGTTAAAATTATTTTGACTAATTTGCTCGTTTACATTATTAAATCTCTTCCTAAAAATATGTAAAAGTCAATTGTTACTATTTTTGCGTTACGGGGAAGTATAAGGTTTTGTGAACACCACTCTTTAAAACTTCGTTAGTTTTTCGATTAATGTACAGTGACTGAAGTTCACTCTTTTTTTTACCTTCTTCAATCATTCATGAAGCATATGCACAAATCTACCGTAGATTTTTCTCTTCCCGGTTGTAATTCCTTCTCATGCTTAAATTTACCAAGTACGATCATACAACTTACCTCTTCTAGATTTTTCCTCTAGATCCAAAATCTTCAGAACTGGCTTGATGTTTAATTTCCATCATGCAATAATCAACCAATCAAACCCGATGCAAAAATGAGCATTAAAGAATGGGTTTTTTTAGGATAAATACCTAACATTGCTTCATTTTGAAAATAATACTAGTTTTTAAATTTATTTTACTTAAATACCTAGGTTTGGAAATGCTTTTGTTATCAGTACCTAGTGCCTTAACGGTAACAGATGTGTTAACTTGTGGGCCACCCGTTTTTTTTTTTTTTTTTTAAAATTTTTTTTCTTTCTTCTCCTTTCACGACTTCCCACCTACTTCACCTCACTAGCGCCATTGCCGCACCACATTCACCAACTTTGACAACTCAACCACCACCCGTGAACTACCTGCTAGTCTGCTACTCTGGAGTCACATCACCACCTTCACTACCACCCAAACCACATTGCAACTAAAATCGCCATATACATACTCTCTCTCTCTTATTTCCAAAAGGAACCCAAAAGTGAAAACCCAATTATACCAATTTGCAATCCAATTGAACCAAAGCAAATTAATATCTAATTCGACACAAAGAAACCAATTTCGTATTAAAAACAAAAAAACACCACGAAAAAAATTGAATTCAATCCTAAATTCGAGAAAAAAAATCAACTGAAATTAACAAAAAACCCAGAAAACGCACACAAACAATTGGTTTGGTTGTTCATTGTGGTTGATCTTGCTTGCAAATTTCGTTGATTAAACCAACAAAAATTGCAAACAGGCTCGGTGGTGTTAGAGCAGAATAAAGGAGTGATAAAAGAGGTGGTGGTGGGGAGTGAGAGAGAGGAGAAGAGAGGGCAGCGACGGTGAGGGGGGGGGTCGCAGCAACGCCAGATACCGCGAAGAGAGGAGAAGAGGGAAGAGAGGGTGACGGGTGAGGGAGAGGGCGTGGTGGTGGCGGCGGCGGCGCGCGGGCGCGTATGTGGTTCAGGCGGTGGTGTGGGAGGTGAGAGTGAGGGAGTGAAGATGAGGGGTAAGATGAGTGATGGAAGTAGCAGAAAAAGAAAGGAAAAAAAGAAAACAAAAATACGGGGGTAAAACGTCATTTCACACGAACGACGTTAATTTTTGGACGGAAATAGAGCACTAGGTACCGATTACAAAGATATCAACCTAGGTATTTAGGTAAAATAAATTTGAAATTAGGTACTTCCTCCGTAACAAAAAAACGCAACTTTTGGGGTGACACAGACTCCTAGAAAGAATGAATAGTGCAAATTAGTGTATAGAGGTAAGTGATTAATGATAATTAGAAGAGTAAGTGTGGTCCCATTCATACACCACCACCACTTACACCATTCATACAACACACAACCAGTCAACCACCTCCACTCGCCGCCACCTGACCACCCTCACTGCGCGACCACCCTGCGCGAACCCCCTCACTGCGCGAACCACCCTCACTGCTCGACCACCTCACTGCGCGAACCACCCTCACTGCGCGAACCACCCTGCGCAACCACCCCTCACGAACCACCCTTCGCGAACCACACCACCATTCATTCGAGGATTTCGAGCCATTCAATTTAGGTTTTAGGTTTCAATTTGGGATTTTTAGGGAAATTGATTTGGGGCTTTTAGGGAAATTGATTTGGGGCTTTTAGGGAAGTGAGGGTGGCGGTGTTGGGGGTTGGAATTGGGGGTTGGGTGGGCATGAGGTGGCGTGAGGGTGGTGCGCAGTGAGGGTGGCGTGTGGGTGGTGCGCGTGAGGGGTGGCGTGGTGGTGCGCAGTGAGGGTGGCATGAGGTGGTGCGCAGTGAGTGAGGGTGGTCAGGTGGTGTGTGTGTGGTTGTTGGAGGGAGAGTGGGGTGTTGTTGGGTAATTAAAGGGGATTAATATGGATTAGGATGATTTAATTAGGGAAATAATTTTAGGGTTAGAATGATTTAATTATGTTTTAAGTTATTTTAGTAAGGGTAAAATAGTCTTTTTATAGCAAAAATTTACTCAAAGGAAAGAAAATGAAAGTATGCATTTATTGTGATATTTCCAAAAACGGCAAAAGTTGCGTTTTTTTTGTTACGGAGGAAGTATTTATTTTCAAAACTCGAGCAAAGTTAGGTATTTATCCTCAAAAAAATCCTTAAAGAATTGATAAAGTTTCGAAAATTCAATTAATTACAAAAAAAAAAAAAAAAATACGTACAAGCAAACAATCAATCTACTTCGGAAACATGAAATTTGTGGTTCGCATACAACTCAAAAAATAATTGAAGAAAAGGACCATTTCATTAATTCTCAACTAATTTAGCTAAGAAATTCGTTCCACACAAATATAATCAATGAACAGCAAACAAACTAAATAAGTAATCTCCCTAATTAAATTAAACAATTCAAAMATATGAAATAAAATAAAATTTTGAAGGTTAATAGATACAAATCCTAATTTATGATTAAATTCAACTTCAGATAAAAAAACCATTGTTGTTTTATTCTGCGGCAAGAAATTTAAAACTGACATACACAATTGAAGAAATGGGTTTCAAGAAATGGCAAGATACGGGAGGGAAAGAAATGTTGATATAATAGCTGCTCTCTATATTACATTAACAGGCGAAACAAACGTAATTGTTAAAAGGTGGTGCCTCAGAAAGTTTATATGAGTTTGTAATAGTTTCATTCAAATTTAAAGGTATTTGTTGGGTTATCACAAAAAGTGCAATCAGTTTATAATGATTTTTTAGTGTAATTTCAAGCAAAAACTTACCCAAAACGGAAATATTTTAATTTCTTGTAATCATTGCTACTTCCCAAAATGACCAATGTTGCAAACATTTTGTTATGGAAAAAGTATGATAACAGAAGAGAGGACCATATTTACTGTCATTCTAATTTGATCATTTCTGTCAACTAGGGTGCAATAAATCTTCTGATAGCAGTTTATAAGAAGGAATTTCGTGCATTAGGCGGGTATCTGACCAATGGAAGCAAGGTATTTTGTTGATTTGGTACTATCCAGAAAAAGCAGTAGTCTATTTGCTAGCTTCTTGCACGAGGATATTGTAGAATAACTTTTATRCTCTGTGTATGTTCAGCCTGATTTAAGCAAGGTTGAGCAGTTCATTCAAGCTGTTGGATCATATGAAGATCAGATCTTTCAGAAAAGGTCCCGCCTGCACCAGGTTAGTTATTTTTTTTTGCTTGAATGCTGGGTTGACTTTCTTTGGTTGGGTGATTGACGTCTTCATGATGCAGATACTGTTAGGTTGTTCAATGCCCTTTTCTTTTAACATCTATTATATTATCTAGTCATGTTGGGGAATGGAAATAAGAGATATGTTCGTCCTGCAATCTTTTATGTTTCTATAGTTTTTGTTTGAAGTTGCTGTGCTATATATTTTTATGTGTGTATTTTTTGGGTGGGGTTCATGTGTTTGGGAGAATAGAGGCTCTAATGATGCTTTTTATTTTGTTCAGAGACAATCAGAGAGGATAAAACGAGAAAAAGCGCAGGCCAAGAGAGGAGATGATGCTCAACCTCAAGTTGAGCCTGAGTCCTTGGTTCCTGTCTCACGATTTCATGGTTCTCGCCTCGCTACAGCTCCATCACCTTCGCCTTTCCAAAAGGGACCAGGTGGGAGTTCACAGAGAGATGAAGCTAAACCTTGTAAAGTTTCACGTGTGTCTTCTGCAGCAACAATTGGTGCTGCTATTGTTCAGGCTGAAGATGATCTTGAAAATGATGTATGTTTGCCTGTTGTGGAATTGGCATGCGAGTATTATTATTTATTTAGTCCGAAATGTCTTGTATTTCTCAATAAATGAAGTTTAAATGAAATTATTATGTTTACTTTGTTCCCCAGGCTAATGATAATAAAGAGGAGTTGAAAACAAGACTTAAAGAATGTATTCGTGAGAAGTCCGATGCTTTTAACTCTGAAGATCGGGAAGAAGACAAGGTTTTTCCTCATTCTTCATCCATTATCTTTGCCTGGAAGACCCTGATGATTTCTAGAATATTAGGCAAGTATATAGCCGTTTGTGTTATTGCTTGCCACATAAAAAAWTAGACAACATGAATTTATTTGATATGTATCATTTTTTAAAATTATAAGAGAATTGATTGTGTATTGAAAAGAGAGGAATTAAAAGAGGGACCTATGAGACAAGAAGAATGACATTGAGAACCTGAAACAAAAATATTGCAGCTTCGTAAAAGGTTGAGTGTAATTGGCATGTATTATAAAATAGGAAAATTTGCAAAAACAAACATTTTATTGAGACAATTATGTTGGGAAACCACCTTTTAAAATTCTTTTTGCAAGGAACCTTAATCAATTCTTTGTCAAAACAATTTGAGGAATATATAGAGTAAGTTTTGACAATTTTTTTTTTTTGTTAATTTTGGATTCATGTGACAAAGTTTGTTGTTTTAGGTTTTCTGCAAAAAAAAATATAATCTAAAATAAATTTAAAAGGGGCTTTTACAAAAAGTGATAAAAGGGTTTGTTTTTGGCCAAAATTTAATATATGGCAATGAGACTTGAATATTTTCATACTGTAGTACCTTTTTTAGCTGTGATGTTGTGTTTCTTTCTCGATATCTTAGACTTGTCTGGCTTTTAAACATCAACAAAATCTATGCTAATTGCTCATATGGGGCCACATTTTTCTCATTGTGATTTAAATTCTTGACTACCTTCGGCTGAAATGTAACATAAAATGCTTTTTTTTTATCAGATTGTGGAAGTTGTGTGCAAGATAGCAAATATGATAATTGAGTTATAGCTATTTTTGATGCAATGTTGTTAGCTTGAGAGTTTGCTTTGTCAATATTGATGTTTTTATATGTTTTTTGATCAAATTGGAATGGTTGGATGGAGGTATATGAAGAGTTCTTGCAGACCGTGGAGGAGCTGGAAGCATCAAGAAGGAGTGGTAGTTTTATAGTTTTAATCTATGTTTGAGATTTTGTTTTACATATATAGATCTTTATAAAAAATGTTTCCATGTTTCCTTACATTTTGCTGCTCTTTCTTATCTTGATTTTTTGGATTTAATGCGAATTTTGCTTTTAACACGTGTTGCAGTATTTAACCTTTAGTAGGTTGTAGCATGATAGGAATTTGAAAATAGTGGAAAGAGCAAATGTGTAACTGTATAATTTACCATATGTAAAAGTTTTCTTTATTACCACTTTAGTAGCTATTTGCAATTGGTGGGAAAACAAAAGTTGTGCAGCCTGAGGCACAGGGTACTTAAGGTTTTATTAGGTGAGGTGCTGTTCCTAACATAGGCATGAAAAGTGTGTGCTTCTATCCTTTTGCCTTTTTGCAAGGCTAAAGGCTTTCTTTGTTTTTGAACGACTTATTTCTAGCTTGGCTATTTAGAAATTTTTTAAAAGACCAGAACTTTAGGTATAATTGTGGTTTCCGAAAATAAAAATAAAAGGGTAAGCATAAAACCTGAGAGAGAAGACAGAGAACAGAAAAGAAGGCCGAACAAAATGAAAAGGAAAAAACTAGAACGATGAAAACGCTGATTGCTATTCTTAACTTTTCTGGTATGTTATGTCTTCTCTTTTATTTTCTGCCAAGTATTTTCTTCTCCTATTACTTTCTACCCCATTTTTTRCTTCACCTCTTTTATCGGCTGCATTTTCTCTTTTCCAATTTTCTTTTTTCTTTTTTACACCATTCTTCTCTTTGTTTTGCTATTCTCGAGTTTTTATGCGTTCTTTATATGCTACTCTTCTCCTCTTTGGTCCTTTGACAACCTTTTTTTAACTTTTCCCTGCTTTATTTTATATTTTTATATACAATTGTAAAGTAGTGCTTCAATTCAATATTTTCTTTTTTATTTATGGGAATTTCCAAATGGTATACCCTCGCTCTTTCTTATTCCCATTGGTATACCTTAGTTTTTCACATTCTCAATGGTATACCAATTTTTTCATTTTCTCAACCTTGACTTTTTAATGGAATATTCCATTAGGTAATGTAATATTCCTTTAGTTAATAAATACTTAAAAAGTCTCGTTCAAGGTTTAGGGGGTCATGTTGTCAAATTTGTGGTCGGAATATGTAGCAAATAATTAGATTTTTCTTGGTTTTCTTGCATTGGTTTGAGTGCAATGAGAACTTTCCTAATCAAGGTTTCAAGGGTGATTTTAGCTTTTTAATTTGGTGATGGAACTTTACAAAAAACTATGAAATTCGAGTGTGTTAGGATTTCATCTCGATTTGTGCGCATTGGTTTGTGGTTCGAGAAAAATTTAGTCTGGTCCAAAATTTGGGCGGTCATTTTAGCCCTTTTTGGGTRTAAGTTGAGCTCGAAATATGAAAAAAAATCAAWTCCACCTTGATTTACATTTTAAATCTGTTAAAATGATCATGTGCTTAWAAGARAGGGTTAGTCATCGGAAAAAACAAAGTCAATGTCCGGAAAAATTGGAGGGAAAAAAAATTAAAAACAAAGCTGGGGACCAAGAATTTAGCCTACTAAACA
>SNQN01011358.1:0-12206 GCA_008642245.1 Bassia scoparia | reverse complement strand
ATGTTAATCAGTTTTAATTACATGTTCTACATGTTAATTATGACTGTAAATTATGATTATGATAGTGAATTAATCGTAAATTGATTATGATAGTGAAATGTAAATTCATAGTGAGTGTTATGAAGTATGTGCTTAACATGTTTGATGAAATACTTAGCTCATAATAAAATAGTATGCCTTCCTATATTTCCTTCCTACACATTAAAGATCATCATTACCTCAAATTCTAAGCCTTTAATTTGCACTCAAATATTGTCAGCACAAGAGAATGCCTTCCTATGTTGCCAACTATTTTTTCCCGTGAATCATCATCTCTTACCATAATAAACTGTTGTGCTCACCTGGAATGCCTTTATCTCGAAAAATCTTGATGATAGCATCTTCATGACATCCACAATCCAATAAAACTGGAAGTTCTCCACATAAGAGGCTAGTTTCAGGTTTAAGAGTGTCAATAGAATTATGGAAAAAATAATAAATGAGTTCAATTACACTCTGTGCTAAATTTACAACCCCATAATGAGTTCTAAAATTTTGGCTCAAATGAAATATGGGTGATACTATTCCTTTATCTTTAACTCCATTGAGAAATTCTTTGTAAAAAAGGCATTTCATATCCTCAAATCTGAAACTTACTCCTCTGGCAATGGTTTGTGCAGTATCACTAGCAAACACATAGCCTTCTTCCATAATTGTATGATAGGACCAAATAATGAGAACTAAGAAGAAAAAAAAATAGTGCATAACTAGATAGTTGTAGTAGGCAGAGTGTTGTTTAGGAGGCTGACTTTTTCTTTAACTGTAATGTTCTATTAGTTATACCCCTTAGCTTCTAAATACTTTTCTATGTCGRTGTTCAAGATAATCATCTTGGAGGGCATTGACGTTCATTGGCCAAATAATAGTTGTCATTTGTCTGCTTGTTCCYTTGCCTTGTTCCTTATTGATTTTATTGCTGAGCTACATGTTCCATAGTTAATTGTAATGGTTGTCAGCTCTATTTGACAGCTTTGCATGCTTACGTTATTGCTATTTAAGGATATCTAATAAACTAAAACTTGCAGAGAAGATTTATGATCTACATGTTTAGTCCTCATGTTCTACATATTTAGTCCTCATGTTCTACATATTTATTTTCATGTTCTACATTTAGGATCTAGAAAATTTTCTTAACAGATCACTAATGGAAGAAGGAGGACCTAGTGAGACTAATAGCATGGATATTATTCTTCATCCAATCCCTCTTAGTACCTCCCCAAGTGCAAATATGATGAGAAATGTTATGCAATTGAATACACCGCCTCATGTTATCCCTAACCATGAAAGGGAATGGATCCCTTTTTGCCCTGACGATGTCAAACCAAAAGTTGGAATGCGATTTCAAACCTTAGAACAAGCAATTACCTTCTATGACAACTATGCAAAAATTTGTGGTTTCAGCAATCGTAGTGGTTCAACAAAGAGAGACAAAATTGAAAACACAATTTTGTTCAAATATTGCTTATGTAACAAGGAAGGTTTCAAGGATTCACCAAAAGTAGTAGAAGAGAATTTAAATGGGGGTAATAAAAGAAGAAGAACTTTGACAAGAGTTGGATGTAAAGCAAGGTTGACATTGAAACTATGCAAAGGAGAAGGATATATGGTATTTGCTTTCCATGAAGGGCATACACATGTTTTGGCAACTCCAACATCAATGCATCATACAAAACAGTCTCGCAATCTTTCATTCGCACACCAGAAGTTCATAATTATTAATGGTAAGGCAAATGTTGGATCTATAAAGTCTTATAGACTTATGAAAGAGCATCTGGGAAGTTACGAAAACATAGGTGCATCTATGTATGATTTCAAAAAATTTCAAAGAGACGTCCGAAAGTATATTTAAGGAAAAGATGCGCAAATGTTGATTGATAATTTCAAAAGGAAAAAGGAATTGTGTGATTCATTCTTCTTTGATTATGAGGTTGATGAGAAAAGTTTCTTGACTAAGGTTTTTTGGGCGGATACAGTTGCTAGGAAAAATTATTCTGCATTTGGAGATGTTGTGTCATTTGACTCTACTTATTCAATGAATTCTTACTCTATGGTGTTTGCACCATTCACAGGAGTGAACAACAACAAGTCTTGTGTAACTTTTGCAGCTGGTCTAATAGCTAAGGAAGATGTTGAATCATTTGAGTGGCTATTCAAAARATTTAGAGTTGCAATGTCATATTGTGATCCGGTTTGTTTGATAACTGATCAAGACCCGACAATGAAAATTGCTTTTGAAAAGTTGTTTGATAAGGATAAAACAAAGCATAGATTATGTATGTGGCATATTATGAAAAAGGTCACAAAAAAGGTGTCCCCAACTGTTGAAAAAGATAAAATGGAAGATTTCTTATCTTCATTCTGTGGTTGTGTTTGGAGCAAAGAAAGTGAGCCTGAAGAATTTGATGTTTATTGGAACGCGATTTTGGAGGAATATGGGTTGACAAACAATAAATGGTTACAGGACATGTTTGAAATTCGTCARAGTTGGATCCCGACTTACTATAGGGATGTAAATATGTCCGGGATTTTGAGGACAACATCTAGATCAGAGAGTGAAAATAACTTCTTTGGGCATTTTACCACTCCTCATTTGACTCTATTTGAATTTTGGATGAGATATCAGACTGCGATGGATGTCCAAAGACATAAGCAATCGAAGCTCATGTATGATTGCGATAACTCAACCCCAAAAAGAAAAACTCCCTTAGACTTGGAAATACATGCTTTAAAAGTGTACACACACTCGATTTTTTATGATTTTCAAGTTGAGCTAGTTGCAGCTTGTTTTGATTGTGGTTGCCAAGGAATGGAGAAAGATAATCCCATTATGACTTCAATTCTAACCGGAGAAATGTGGATGGATGAAGTGTTGAATGACAATCCTATTCGATGTGTCAATGCTTTTCGAATGCAACCTAAAATATTTTTGAAATTATGTCGAGACTTATCTTTAAAATATGGGTTTAAACCAAGCTGTAAGATGTCCATCAAGGAGAAAGTTGGAGTGACTTTATATGCAATTGCACAAGGTGTATCAAATAGGACTCTTTGTGAACGTTTTCAACGGTCTGGTGAAACCATTAGTAGAGCGATTCATGATGTTCTCAATTCAATATCTTGTCGAAAGAGAAAAGGTCTTGCATATGATATTATAAGATCATATGATCCAGATTTCACAAGAGTGCCGGCAAAAATAGCTAATGATAAAAGATATATGCCATATTTTAAGGTATTGTTCAGTCAATACTTTTATTTTCACTTATCAACTGTTAGAGACAAATACAATTAAATATTCTCAATTGTACATTAACAAGATTGCATCAGATGTATTGATGGCACACATATTTTGGCTTGCATTCCCGAGGCCTTACAAATGCCTTACATAGGAAGAAAAGGAGTACCCACATTCAACATTATGGCAGCATGTGATTTTGATATGTGTTTCACGTTCGTATCAGCGGATTGGGAAGGTTCTGCACATGATACTCGTGTTTTCCTTCATGCGACCGGGACTCCAGAATTAAACTTCCCTAAACCTCCAAAAGGTACGCGTATAAGAATATATCATTCATAAATTTCTTTGCCCAATTTCAATATTGTTCAATGATGGATTAAAAATTTAACTAGGTAAATATTATTTGGTCGATAAAGGATATCCTGATCGTAATGGTTATCTAGTACCATATCCAAAGATAAGGTATCACAAAGAGCAATTTCAAATTACTCCACCGAAAAATGAATCGGAGACTTTCAATCGTTGGCACTCATCTCTTCACAGTTGTATTGAAAGGCAAATGGAAGGTGATGATGAACAAAATGCCACAATATAGCATTGACACACAAATAAAAATCATGGTTGCTACATTTGCACTTCATAATTATATCAGGATAAATTCAACAGATGATCCTCTTTTTTGAGTATTAGAAGAATATCCTGATTTCAGACCTTCGTCCGAACTTCCAGATATTCATTCTACATCTGAAGCTGCAACTGACAGTTGTAAACAAATGAAGGATCTTCGTGATCGTATACAAAAAGCTATATGGACAGATCGACGATGCAACTAAATTATTCTATGTAATTTAATTTGGAATTATTTATTATTGATGAGCATTGTAATAAATAAATTTTTGAGAATATCCGTACTTTTGAGAATTATATATTTTATACTCCATGTTTTTTCGTTAAAGTGTTTAACCAAAAACTATATAAAATATAATATAATATTATATCAATTCATATTATTCCCTACAATTATTTTTTTAATTAAATATATTTTAAATAAAAATTACAATTTTGAACAACTACTTTACCAAACACTCAAACTTTAAACCACTACTTTGGACAACTATCTTCAACAGCTACTAATTGACAGCTGACAGCTAGCACTACAGCTAACAGCTACCACTGTAGCTAACAACTACATCAACCGCTACTTTTTCCAAACAGACCCATAGAATTATAAACTTGGAGCTTGAACTTACCTTGGCTTTTTAATAGGGTGGGTGGAGTCGCTTGAGAGGAGATTCCCCCCCCCCCCCTTCTCAATGGACTTCTCCACTATGGCCTTGATGCCTTCTAATAGTTTCTCAACTACTTCGCCTTTGCCTAGAGAGTGGATAGTGCCCTTAGCTTGCCTTGGGGGAGTTCTTTCCCCTTCTTGCCATGTCACATAGTTATCCACAATCTCTTCAATGATTCCTTCTATTTCATCCTCGCTTTTGTTCATGATCGGACCGCCCGCTCAGACATCCAAACTAGTTTTGCTTGTGTTATTAAGCCCCATGTAGAACGTTTGATAGAGCAACCATTTGGGAATACCGTGATGTGGACACTCCCTTTGCTATTCCTTAAATCTCTCCTAAGCCTCGGAGAGTGTCTCTTTGGCTAAACCCTTGCAACTTAGCTCGAATCTCCGCCGTCTTTCTATAAGGGTAAAACTTGTGTAGGAATGTCTTAGTGGTCTCTTCCCACGTAGTCAATGAGTTGGGTTTTACCTCCTTTTCTAGCCAATCTAAGGCTTTCCCCAAAAGCGAGAATTCGAAAAGCTTAAGCCTCAAGTACTCTTGACTCACTCCTTAATAGTATCCACATACTTCTCAAAGTCCTTCAAGTGCTTATGGGGGTTCTCACTTTTTAGTCCATGAAATGGCCTCGATTCTATGAGTTGGATGACGTTCGGCCTAATCTCAAAGTTCCCATCGATATTAGGTAACACAATTGCCTTAGTTGTCGCATAGGAGCCGGGGGTCCCTAGATCCTTAATTGATCTTGCCATTGTCTCTTCGTTCTCAAAATCCTCAACCTCTTTTTCACTTTCACTTAACTCCTCAACTTCCTCTTCACTATCTTTCTCCTCACTAGCTTTCGAACCTGTCTTTCTAGACTTCCTAATCTTCCTCAAAGTCCTTTCAATCTCGGGGTCAAAAATAAGTGGCTCTCAAGTGAAGTTTGAAAATCTTTTTTTTTTAGAAAAAGCAAACAAAAACCAAGCTAGACTCGTAAAGACTTAAACACCTCGCCTCCCCGGCAACGGCGCCAATTTGATGGGTGTCGGCTAGGGTCGTTGGGTGAAAACCGAACCGGACACTCTCAAATACAATTTATAAACTGAACAGTACGCACATCCCATGGTCACACGCGCCTCTGCCCGCGCATCCTGCACGCGCCTGCACAGACCACCTCACTTCTAGAACCATTTTAGGCGCGTACGCGCGTCCCAGGTTTGCACGCGCGTCCGCACGCGCCTGCAGCCTTTCCAAAAATGTCCCCGTAGATCGACCCCTTGCCATATTGTGGTATAGTTAGTWATATCGGTTTATAAATTGTATTTGAGAGTGTTCGGTTCGGTTTTCACCCAACGACCCGAGCCGGCACCCATCACCATACACCTTCTTTAACATTCAACGCACATAACCAAATCCAACTCTTCATCCTCAACTACCTTATCTTTTACTACTATGTCTCTTATGTCGTGCAATTATTCCTTAAACTGACCAGCTACTTACAACTTTGATTACCCAAATACGAATTACTTACCATATTGTGCACATTTTCACAACGAAAAAGATTGATCATTCCTTTGCCCTTTAAACCGGGTTTCAAGTACAGTTTGTGACGCCAGCACAATTGCACCATTACTCAAACTTGAGACCTTCATAAATTTAATACGACATACCATTAGTAGTTGCAACGGGGCATATATGATATATTAGCACCAAACCCTTAAAAAGTGGTACTTAATTTGAAGTTCCGATAAACTTTTAGTCCCACCTGTTCAGGCCCATGCTTTCTGCTCCAGTGTCCGACCCATCTTTCATTCGATTTCTCTTCGTCGTCGAAGAACCACTACGTCGACTACCATTACGCACACTCCCCCTTTCGTAGTTTGGTGCTTCTGAAATCTCGAATAAATTCACGATCATTAAAATGGCAACAACAACTATCAAATTGACAAAAGCAACTACGCTCGTTGTTAATATTGTGATAAATACAATCTATTTCAAATCCCCCAAATTCAAGGGTTCGAGGATCACAATTTCTCACACTTAGATCTACTTACCGCTCTATCCCTACTCTACTTATTTATACGAATTTATAGTTTTCAAACAATTCAAAAGGGAATAATACATTACCAGATTTCTCGTCGGTGGTCGACATTTGAGCTTGCTRTGACGTTTATTCTTCGACTTATCGCCCCTCCTTTGTTCGRCGGTTGCCATATGGATCGACAACAATCCTATCGCAGTGTGGTTTAGGGGTTTGAGAAGATTTAATACCCAACAAAATAGCAACAATAACTTTTATTGCCTAACCCCACCCTTACTGTGTGAAATTACAAAAACACCCCTAATTTATAATTTTTGCCCACACATCAGTGTGGGACTCATATTCGAAGTAATTATGGGGAAAAATGACTTCCCTTGCCCATGAGATTGGATAAGTATTATCCATAAAGTTACAATTAATTTAAATTTGAATAAAGTTCAGTTGGGAATTAATATGAATAGTATAAGCAGCAAAACTTAACTTTAAGATTAAAATTATAGACAAAACAAGAACAATTCATGAATGTGCATGGAAAAACTAGTTGAAAGAAAAATACATTAGCTTAATAATGGTGGTCTAGTTGAAGTCGAAAAGTCTTGAAATTTGGCACCTGAGCGATGTAGCATATTAATAGAGAAAGGTAATTATATATAATGAATGAATAATGATCATGATAATGATAATGTAATGAATGATAATATAACGATACGTAACGATAAGATAATGAAATGATAATGATATGAAATGATAATGAGTAATGATAATGATAAATGATAATGATAATGATATGATATGATATAGATATGATGATATATTATAATGTATAGTGAAATAATGATAATGATATATGATAATAGATATAATGAGATATAATAGTATAGTGATAATTATATAAATGAATGAATAATAATTTTTTTAATGGAATAGTTTAAAATATTTTAATAATTAAAATTAAATGATAATAATAAATAATTTAATATATACAATAAATACGAATTAATAACCAAAAGAATTGGTTGGCGACACATTAACCAGAGCGATTTTAGGTCGGTGTAGGGGTACGACGAAAAATCGGTCGGTAAGAGTGTCGGAATCAATTGTCGGTATCAAAGAAGATTACGATCGAATGTTCGGTCGGTATAGGGTTTAACCCGACGGATTACGACGAATTCGACGATTCCGACAATAATAATCGTAAAAAATGAGGGGAAAACGTTTTTATGACCGAATTTGTGTAGTAGATGAGTTTTTCTCCCAAAAGATTGGAAGAAACATTTGAACATCATTAGACGTTAATGGTCGGTAATGTATCATTTTTTTAAAAAAAAAATGTTGCCATTTCACGACCGAATAATCGGTCGGTAATGGCGTCATTGTTTAAAAATTAGTGGCATTTGAAGAGAAATCGCGTTAAATTTTGAATGAATTAAAAAAAAAGCAAGAAGCTTTCAGCTGGGTTTCTGCAACACCAAACAACGAAATTTTTATTTATAAAGAAATACATCATTTTAGTTTTTAAGTACACTGTGATTTACCTTGGACATAGATTTTGGGGTGCAAGAGATTGTCGAAATGCAAAACACAGCCAGGATAGACGGGAGTATTGTCCTTGAGAACTTGGAACAATATGAAGTTGTACGAAGTATTAGAGTAGTTGGTATCTTAACAGAGTAGGAGGTGAAGAAACTGATGAAATGTATTCTTTATCTTACTTATATAAGCTCTTCTGCTATATTAGGTCAATGATTCTTTACGGAAAAGTAGTTGAGTGATGTAATTATAAGTCTCTGCTCAGTGTTCAAGCTTCATTATGTGTGCAGCTTACTTTGAGCATCTTGGAGGAAACTGACTTGATTTGAGGCACGTGTCTTTCAGCAGGAAGCTACGAAGAAGAAACAGACTTCAGAATCACATATAATGTCAATTCTAAATGGAGCAATACAAATGTTTTCAGTCAGATTATACCTCTCTTTCCTGATTCAGGAAGATATTGTATTGGCTGACAATTAAAGGAAGACTTTGCATGTTACGTCTGATTGCAACGTAGGATCTGTACAGGAGTGATGAAGACTGAGGGCTTGCTGAAGATTTGTCAGTTCAGGGAGTAGTCTTCAGCTGCAGTGTCTAGGGATCTGAAATTTCAGAAGAACAAATTTCTGTGGCTTTGGCAGCGTTCAAAGGGAGAAGAAATCGAGAAATGGATATTCTATGATGGAATCTTCTGGATCGTAGTATTGGTTGGGGATTGACATGACTTAGAATTTGACAGATTCCAGAATTCAACTGAGATTTGTTAACACCGTGGGTCCTGGTGAGCTCAAGTTCGTTGATGATTTCTGATCTCTTATTTGTTCGAACAGGAAAGGATACACTCTTAACCTCTGAGGAGAATCGGAAGTTTTTTTGGCTGGTCTTCTTGAGGAGTAGGTGTATCAAGGTTATGAAACTATCAATAGGTAGATTAACCCGATTGCTTATGATCTTCATTCCAGCCATTTGAAAACGGATAACTTTTTAGAAGAACGATATACGTTTGATTTCTACAGCACATTTTCAACTAGGTATCAACATTTTTAAGACTGATAACATATCCATCAGGATAGCGACAGCCTGCAAAATAAGGAATCTAAGCACCAGTTTTTGTTTTTTCTGCTGTGTGGGCTCCTGATCATGAGTTTAGGTCTTCTCGTATTTTCTGACTAACGGTGTTATTTGTGTGGATATCAGTAAGATGCTCCCAGACTTTTTTCCTATCTTGTGGTTCAGATGAATGTTAAGGCAATGTGGCTAGTAAGTGCATTTTAGAAATTGTTAAATTACAAGCTTAAAGTAGAAAATTAACACGCAACATAACCAATATGAAATAAGAAGAAGCAATATGATAAGAGTATTATGGTTAATGTACATTGTCTGTAACACATGTATAAATCTGATCAGATTGAGTCTTTGGTCCATTTAATGCTGCGTAGTTTGTCAGGATGAAATATAGGTTAGAGAAGTGCAGTAATATGATTCTTAGTGATCGCATTGAGTGTTTAAGCTGCTGTAAGCATTACATATAACAATCTTCTGTAAGGAGAAACCATTCAGTTTTTTAAGAAAGTAAGAGGTAATTCGCAGATATAAAAAACCATGGAGTGATCTTATGCGGTGATTTAATTTCACCATGAACTAGTTGATGAAGGAGTCAGTAAGTTGGTACTGAAGGCCCCGAAATTTAACCAGAAAATAGTGGCCATATTTGTTAAACATATCTTAGCCAGGAACGCAAAATCAGTCTCCAGTTTTGAACATTGAAAAATCAAGGCCATGCATTAAAGTTCACATAACAATGATGTTTTAATAATGAAGTAGGTGAAGGACTATGGGCAAGCAAGAGGCTGGCATAGTCAGAAATATGACATAGATGAGAGACGATTAAATAAGAGAAGAAACAAGATGGTTTAATTGTACTTGTGCGAATCAGCAATTTGGACTTGTCCTAAATAAACCTCCAATGGATGGCATAGCCAACAAGAAAGTTGAAGTAGCTTAAGATTCTGATAATGTTAGTTCGGAGATCTGCTATAGAATGTTTATACATTTTTATATGTTATAGAACATGGTGCAAAAAATTGAAAGTTACAAATATATGATCTGCATGCTGGTAATCATATATACTGTTTCAATGTTAACTACAATTTTGACTATTTTAATAGTACAAGTTTGATTCAAATTACTGATTGCGGGAATGATCGCATGCATGGGAAATTATTCTGTTAATGGTAAACATAGTACATATTTGGGACCTATTTTTTAACTAGTAACAAGTTTGATGTCAATTAATGATGCTAGAATGAATTATTTGTGTTTCCTTTACAGTAATTGGAATTGGAAAGTCAAAAAGGCATTAGGAGTGCAAGCTGTTACAGTTGCTAATAAGGAAATTATTTAGCTTCTAATATCTATTATATCAAAAGAGATTTGTGTCACGCATCAGCACGTTTTGTAGCTGCTTTCCAAGTAAAGAACTATAAGTGATCGGTTATGAGCACGGGAGACCAGTGAAATTTGCTAAAAAGTAGGCGATATTCAGGAGGCTTCTCTTCTTGCTGAAGCGTCTTGAGCATTCTCATTGTCTCCTCTGCTAGTAACTATTACAGTCAGAGGTTATAATTTATCAATATTTCTGCATTTAACTAATCACATAGCTGTAAAAATTTTTAACACATTCATGCTGTAAACATAACTGGGGAAAGTGTTTTTTTGATTTTTTTACAAGGGGTACACAGAATACCCAAATATCTTATTAAAGTCTAGGAGCAAGAAGCTCAAACAATGAATGGAAGATTACAATTTTTTCCTATGATATATTTGATGAAGATAAATGAATATTGGGTGGGCTGAGATAGAAGAGAGTTATCAACGCCTGAAGATAGGATTGGTCCTTTTGATTTCCTAGTGTGTGAGTTAAACAGCATACAGATTCTGTCAATTAGGAGTAAGTAGACTCGCGCGCAAAACTAGAAGAGAAAGGCATGCCGTAGAGATTGATCATACGCTTTTATGTGCTTCTCTAAAAGTAAGCTTGAACTCATTTTGGCTTCACGACCAATTTCATATACAAAGATGATACTTATATGGGGGAAAAGTTAATGTAGTAGAAATACAGAAGTTATCCTGTATGCTGACTAGTATTTTGTGTGTGGGTAGTTTTAACTCCGAATGACATATTTTCTGCGTAGTATGTTAAATAAGGG
Source organism: Bassia scoparia (assembly GCA_008642245.1). NCBI lineage: Eukaryota > Viridiplantae > Streptophyta > Magnoliopsida > Caryophyllales > Amaranthaceae > Bassia > Bassia scoparia. The sequence continues at coordinate 878 of SNQN01011358.1, read as the reverse complement.
AGTTTGACATAGAAGTAAGTTAAATTTGATAAGTACATGAAATAATCATAAAGGGAAAATTAGAGTATTGTAGACGTGGCCGCGCCTGCGTATAGGGGCGCGCCGTTGGTCACTCGTTTTAGGTGTTTTGCGTGGGCTTGAGCCACGGAATCCGATCGTGAGTGAGTTGGGGTAGGTTGTCGAGTGAGGGAGTCGCACAGTGCTAGGAAAGGTTATTCCGGGACCGCCGATGACCCCGTTTGGTGCGAAAACAATGGCGACGTCAATAGTAACAGTCGTGGGTTCGGGGACACTGGTACGTAATCGATCTGTACATTCGCGCGATCGTGCGGCTTATCCGTTCATTGTATTCAATAACAGATTTTGGATGCACACATTACCCATTTGCAACTTAGAACGCACTAGCCCTAAAAATTACTAAGTGAGTATGTTTCTATTATGCAATGAGATCTATACTAGAATTGTGACATTTGTATTATATGTTAACGGTGCTAACCGGTTGTCTAGTTAATCTGCTTTAAGTGGTTCATAATTCCGGTCTTGTTCCAAGATATATACAGTTATTAAACAATGCAAGATGGATATATGAAGTGTAGAACTTCACATTATGCCATAAACTCATCTTTACTCTAAGTCTGAAGAAAAAAAGTGTTTGTAAACATGAAAGAATCTTTGCCTGAATGTACGTGAAAACAAAGAACTTGTAGTCATGACTAAAGCGAAGCGCATGGATCTTTCGCTCGATTGCTATACAATAAGAATTGTTAGTATTGAATGGGATAATATGAAAGTGAAAACCAAAAGATGATACATTGAAATATTGTTGAAACCTACATATTTTACATGAACAATTTAAATGAGTTCTGACCATTGTTTTA
>SNQN01011357.1:0-19149 GCA_008642245.1 Bassia scoparia | reverse complement strand
GGCAGCGGAATAATCGTTGAACAGTACTTAAACAATATAAAGCAATAAAGTAAAGGCACACCAAATTTAATGAGGTTCGGCTATCATGCCTACAGCTTCCTACCCCAGTCACTTTTATTAATCTGCTCCAAATAATTAAAGCAACCCTTACTCTCAAAGTATGTGAGCTCACACACAAAATGATTCCCCACATTCAACCCAAGTGTGATATTACACACTAGAACTTACAAGCACTAACTAATGAACTATCAAAATTAAAGCTACCCAATCACCAACCCTTCTGTTGATGATTCAATACAATGAAAATCTCTTAATACTCACTCAAAGGGTTACAAGAGTAATGTGATCGCTCAAGTATGTGCACTCGTGTGATGAACTTTTTGCTTGCCTAATCTTAGACCCAAGGCTTATTCTTTCTCTCAAAAATAGTTCTTTTAAAATCGTGGAGAGAAGTAATTGTGTGAGCATGTACGTGCCGAATATTTATAGCCAACGCTTGTAATTTACTTAGGTTGAAACCCTAGAACATGTAAGATAACCGAAACAATTATTCTTACATATTTTAGGAAAGTCTCACAAGATATTATTTCATACTAGATAAAATAATATCTTGTGTTACCTTAATTCCAACACAAGTAATTACCAAATATTCTAAACATAAATCCTTACCARATYATTTTGAAGTTTYCAAGATTCGTTTTAAGAAAACTTTTCAAAAAATCTTTTTACCTCGACAAGATGATCTGTGTTGTGAAAACAGTGGAATTRTTTTCYCAACWGGTAGTGTTAAAGCCAACTGACAACTAGTCTAAGTTGTYTTTARCCCTACTCAAARGCCCTTAGTCCAAATCAATAATACAAGCATTCATCAATCAYACTCATGCTCTTTGACGACAAAAAAACTTATTTTAACTCTAGAACTAATCTTCATGTTTTTCAACTTCTCGAAACTTTCCTTGTTTTTTTCATGTAAAATTTGATTTTCTCGAGTCTTCCTCGAAGGAGCATTCATGCTTCAAGAGTTGGTAGTCATGTATGCCAAACATAGATAATACTTTGCATATCAAACTTGTTAACAAACTGTCACTTTTTCTAAGTGACTAAGAACAATTTCTTCAGCAGTTCAGACTAGCTGCATTCATCAAACCAATGTACATGTTCTTGCGATTGTTTGTCATCACTCAAAACACTAAGGGACTTAACAACAATATATCCTCAGAGCTTCTAAGTTGAGAGAGGAGTGGAGGCTTCCCGTCAATGCTACATCAGGAGAGCTAACCTTGATGGTTGGCTCCGCGGTGGAACCTTCGCACTTTCTTACGTTACGGAGGAACCTTAGCACCAATCCAAATCTAAGCTCCTTAGCACTAGCAAAAAGGAGAATAATCCTATCCGGATGATCTCCCCTTTGATGCTTAAGTAAGTACGGGTATGAGAATGAATTCAATTAAGGAGAATAATCCTATTCGGATTATCGCCCTTGCCACCTAAGATTGTTTGATCCAATCCTGAGTTAACACATGGCGTGTGTGGGGGGTGGGGGTGGGGGAGGGGTATGTCCACATGTGGTCCACCATATGTGGAACCTAACATACCACTTGCAATACACTCATGTGTATTAAACAAATGCAATTTTATTAATTTTTGTCTCCAATCTAAATCTACTTTTCAACCTCGCTTCTCATATTATATTAGTTTCCATATTTTAGACTCAAACATTGTATAATGGTTTTTTCATGAAACTGAGCGAGTATATATTTAATTAATGCTTAAAGACTGCATATAACATTATCTTTTTGTATTTTTACTACTTTAATTATCCGTTTCTTTCTATTGAAAAACACAGGATGATTGCACCATTGATCATTAAGCATGATCATACAACTAGAAGAAAGTAGTTTCCCATTGATTACTTGCAGAAGAAACTGAGAGAAGAAGAGAGCATAATAGAGAGAAAGAGAAACTTGTAGTGGTATTATTATTGCAACTAAAAATGTTGTGTATACAAGTCCTTAAATAAGCAAGATTAGAGAGAAAAGATCTAGGTAGAATCTTCTCAACTAACTAACTTGCCGAGCTGTAAATAAATAACTAACTAACTAACTTAAGCTAGCTGTACATGAGTAAGTAGTTTTGATCCTTTAGATGAGGTAGCTAAGGCAGTATCCCCAATACCCCCCTTCAAGCTAGGATTGGATGTAAGGACCAATCCTAGATTGGACAATAAATGCTTGAAACGAGGTGAAGGGAGAGCTTTGGTAAACAAATCAGCCAACTGAGATTTAGTTGGAAGATATGTAAGTTGTATCAGACCGTACCCTCCATGACCTTGTCCCTAGTAAAGTGGCAATCTACCTCGATGTGTTTCGTTCTCTCATGAAACACTGGATTCTTAGCTATATGGATAGCGGATTGATTGTCACAATTGAGAGTGACAGGCTGCAATCCAGAAACACCCAGCTCTCCAAGAAGCCTGACAAGCCAAGTGAGCTCACTGGATGCAGATGCCATTGCACGATATTTAGACTCAGCAGATGATTTAGAAACCATGGATTGCTTCTTGCTCGACCAGGATATAGGTGAAGACCCTAGAAGCACCAAGTAACATGTGATACTCCTTCTAGAATTAGGGCAAGCAGCCCAATCTGAGTTAGAGAAAGCTTAAAGAGTGAGTTGTGAAGAGCCATTGAGAAGGATGCCTTGGTTGATGCTGCCATGGAGATATTGCAAGACATGCTTCATAGCCAGTAAATGAGGTTCCCTAGGATGCTGCATGAACTGACTCAAGGTCTGTACTGCAAAACTCAAATCAGGTCTTGTGTTGGTTAAGTAGTTTAACTTGCCAATCAAGGATCTGTATAGGGAGGGATCTGTGAGAGGAGTGCCTTGATCAGTATGGAGTTTTATGTTAATTGGCAAAGGGATGGGAGAAACCTTGTGAATGTCCAGAGTACAAGAATCTAACAAATCCCTTGCAAATTTACTTTGAGACATAACAAACCCTTGGTTTGTTCTTAGAATTTCCATGCCAAGAAAATAATGAATTTGGCCAAGATCCTTGATGCTGAAAACTTTATTGAAATGAGTCTTTAAAGAATTTATCTCTGCTGCATCAGTTCCAGTAAGCACTATATCATCGACATACACAACAGCAAATGTAAGCATATTCTGCCCTTTTTTTAATAAACAGAGAATAATCAGACTTTGATTGCTGAAACCCTTGAGCTGTCAACTCAGTCATGAGTTTTGCATACCACTGCCTAGAGGCCTGCCTTAATCCATACAAAGACTTCTTCAATCTGCAAACTTTTTGATCAGGATTGGGTAGACCCTTAGGCATTTCCATGTACACCTCTTCAAGTAGATCACCAGGTAAAAAAGCATTATTGATGTCAAGTTGGTATACACGCCAGTTGTGATGAGCAGCAAGAGCCAAGACACATCTAAGAGAAGGCATTTTGATCACAGGAGAGAAAGTTTCATCAAAATAAATCCCTGGTTTTTGAGTGTAACCTTTGGCTACCAATCTGGCCTTAAACCTTTCCAATGTTCCATCAGACCTCAACTTTACTTTATACACCCATTTACACTTTATGGTTTTCTTTCTTGGTGGTAACAGAACCTCATCCCAAGTGTGATTATTTTTGAGAGCTTGGACCTCTGAATCCATGGCTGCAATCCATCTATCATCTTTGATGGCTTGCTCATATGTAAAGGGTTCCTTATAATCATGCTCATGTAAAACATTAGTGACAGGAGCAAAGAAAACCAAATTGCACCAGTGTTTAGTAACAGAATTACAATGGTAATCTGTTAAATATGAAGGTGGTTTCTTGAATCTAGCAGAATGCCTAATTGAAGGGGTAGGCTGTATAGGAGAGGTGGTTGATTGAGAATTTATAGTATTAACATCTGTGTCTAAGGCAGTAACATCAATAATATCAGGTGCAGGAGTAGTGGCTTGTTAAGTGGAAATAAAAATGTCAGGAACATCATTAAAAAAAAGGAGAAAGAGAGGTTGAACGTGGTAGATATAAGTGTGAAGCAGGAGTTTTGTTGTGATTTTTGAGATGAAAAGGGAAATGTAATTCATGAAAAATTACATCCCTAGAAATAGAAATCTTATAAGTTTCAAGATTAAGAAGCTTGTAACCCTTTTTGCCTATTGCATAACTAATGAAAACACAAGGAGCTGCCTTGGGATCCAATTTACTTCTATATCTCTTGAGAGTGCTCATGTAACACAGGCAACCAAAACTTCTCAGGAAATTATAATCAGGTTGTTGATTAAATAATAGCTGATATGGAGAAGAGTATTTAATAGGTTTCAGAGGCATTCTGTTAATTAAATAAGTGACACAAAGTAAAGCCTCACCCCAGTAGTGTATTGGTAACTTAGCTTGAAAAAACAAAGCCCTTGCAGTCTCAAGAATATGCCTATGTTTCCTTTCAACCACTCCATTCTGTTGTGGTGTGTCTGTGCAACTAGTATCATGCAAGATGCCTTTTTGATTCATTAAAAGTTTCATTGAACCTTCACATATTTCCTTGGCATTGTCTGATCTAATTCTTTTCACCTGTTTCTGAAATTGAGTCTCAAAAAGAAGAAAAAACTGTTGCATAACAGGAACAATATCTGATTTATGCTTAATAAAATGAGTCCAGGTATATCTAGAAAAATCATCAACAATAGTAATGAATTGATTACAACCTGTGTGTGTTGAGACCTTATAGGGTCCCCACAAATCTATGTGAATCAATTGAAAAACATTAGTAGTTTTGATATAGCTAGAAGGAAAAGGAAGCCTAGTTTGTTTAGACAAAGGACAAATAGAATCTATACAATTTTTGATTGGAACATCATCAATCACATGTTTTATTTGAGAAAAAGGCAAATGACCTAATCTTAGATGCCATATGTGGCCATTATTGAGAGTGACTATAGCCTGAGTAGTAGCAGCAACATTATGAGAAAGAATACTGGTCTTGGAATTGTTGAGTTGATATAAGCCTTCAGTGAGGTTACCAAGAAGAATTTGAGGCTCTGTCAAGGAGTGCCCCTGAATATAGCAAGCATTATGAGTGAAAGTGATTTTACAAAAATTTTCTTGGCAAAATTTTGCTCTGGAAAGAAGATTAAATTTAAAACTAGGAGCATGTAAGACATTATGCAAAGTGATATGGGAGTATAAAACAACTGTTCCTATAGGAGAAATTTGAATTCTATTTCCATCAGGTAGCATTATAGAGGCTCTAAAAGGTTTATACTCAGTAAAAAGATTTAGATCATTGCAAAAATGGTCTGTTGCACCACTATCTAGAATCCATTTAGATTTTAGGCAAGATAAAAGACAGAAAGTACATGCCAGATTGGCTTGATAGGCAAGTTCAGGATCAGAATTGGAAGATTGTCCAGCTGGTGTGCCAACTGAACTGGTAGAGGATTGCTTGTCCATCAATTCTAGCAGGTAGTTATATTGGTCCACACTTATTTTGGTAGGAGGATAAGAAGAAGTTGAACCAGAGAAGGATGTTGTGGAAGCCACATCGGAAACAGCTTGATTGTTGCTCCCTTGTGCAGAGGAGTCACTAAGTACATTTGCAGCAGCCTTCTTGTCCTTGAACCCTTTGAAACCTGGTGGATAGCCGTGAACTTTAAAACATCTTTCATAGCTATGCCCTGGGACTTTGCAGTGAGTACAATAATAAGAAGAGACTGCCCTCCTGTTATTCCCATTATTAAAACCAGAATTAGGTTGAACTGGTCTTCCTCCCTGTGGCCTGAAACCATTAAGCATGATTGCACCATTATTAGGTCTGAAGGATGGTTGTGATCTGTAAGGATATGTGGGAGGCCTGTTCTGAGCAGAAAAGGCTAAAGGCTCAGCTGGTGTTTGAGCCAATTCTTTATGTGTTTCTTCTTGAGAGAACAATATGTAAGCCTCAGATAAATTTGGCAGAACCTTCATCATGAGTATATTGCTCCTTATTCCAGTATAATGTTCCTTTAACTTCATCATAAACCTTATGAGCCTCCTATCTTGCTGTTGTTTGAGAATTCTTCCAGTGAGATTGCAGGTGCACTTATTACAGACACATACTGGCATTGGATCCACAGTATTTATATCACCCCATAGTACTTGAAACTTTGTATAGAACTCAAGAACTGTCATCATTCCTTGTTCAATTTCTGCTAATTGCTTCTCCAAATTATACACCTTAGTATGAGAGCTATATGCAAATTTCTCCTCAAGATCCTTCCAAATATCATAAGCAGTATTAAAGGACATGATGCTCTCAGCAATTTTAGGATCCAAGTTAAAAATAATCCATGACATAACCATGTCATTGCACCTATTCCAGGCTGACAAATCTGGTTCTGAAGTTGGTTGTGTGAGGGTTCCATTCAGAAAACTCAATTTGTTTCTTGTTGAAAAAGCCATTAGCATGCATTTTTTCCAATTTGAAAAACCATTTCCATTAAATTTGGTAGAAACAAGAGGTTGAGGAGTATAGTCTGAGGGATGAATATAGTAGACAGTAGAAGGATCATTATTTGGAAAGAGTTTAGGATTAGATTCTGTATTAGCCATGATTGCACTTTTGCAGATTGAATAACAACAGGATCAACCAAAAAAGCACAAAGAACAGGAACAGAAAGCAGAGTTTAAGTGCAATGGCTCAGAATAAGCAAAAGAAACAATCGGCAAATTACCAGAAATCATATGAAAAACAGAAGCATGTAGATGCAATTAGAAAGGAAGAATCGAAGAATTTGAGAAATGAATAACAAGATCAAACATATAACAACATGCTTTGGATCACAGAAAACAATATGAACTGTAAGAAACGATCAAGAACAGTTTTACCACAAATTGGATCGTAAAGAATGAGGAAGTGAGAGAAGAAGAACTTCTGAGATGATCGCAAGAATTTCAGACGAATGTCGAATAGATGGTGTGCATGAGATCAGTTGCAAGCTTTGAGATCAATTGACGACTCTGATACCACATTGAAAAACACAGGATGATTGCACCATTGATCATTAAGCATGATCATACAACTAGAAGAAAGTAGTTTCACATTGATTACTTGCAGAAGAAACTGAGAGAAGAAGAGAGCATAATAGAGAGAAAGAGAAACTTGTAATGGTATTATTATTGCAACTAAAAATGTTGTGTATACAAGTCCTTAAATAAGCAAGATTAGAGAGAAAAGATCTAGGTAGAATATTCTTAACTAACTAACTTGCTGAGCTGTAAATAAATAACTAACTAACTTAAGCTAGCTGTACATGAGTAAGTAGTTTTGATCCTTTAGATGAGGTAGCTAAGGCAGTATCCCCAATACTTTCTATTTACTCGCACAAATTTTGAAATACTTTTCCCTATTGTTATTTTAGTTACTCTCCCTGTTTCACTAAATTCCTGCCACTTCTCCTTTGCACGTTTGTCAATGCACAATTTATAAATGAAATATCTTTAATTATACGTGTGTAAAAATGATAAAAATTAGATTTTAATAAACTACTTGTTAATAAGATTCTAACAAGATCACACTTGGCTATATTCATTCTTACATATTGACGAGAATTTAAAAGATTCTCACTATTAATGAACAGTTCTCATTATTCATTATGGCATGAATTTAGTGGAACGGAGGGAGTACAAATTTTGAAATACTCTATCCGTTTCTTTCTATTTACTCGCACAAGTATTTATTTTAGTTACAAATTTGTTTTTGAAAATTAATTAAATTTTCCCTATCGTTTTCTTGATTACAACATGTCTAACTTTTCTATCCACCACTCCAACACTCACAAGTCACAACTATATTATGCCAATAAATTTAATTTGTGCAAGACGTACTATTTGTTACAAATAAATGGAAACAGRAAAAATATACTCCGTAATAGTGTATTATAAATCCGATCTTTCTCTATCAATGGGTTAATTTAATTATTGTTCCATGTTACTAACTTAATGGTAGCTTCAACACTTCAACTCTTACCAATTAACATCACATGAATAAATGACTTTGGTGATGGGCCCTTATAGGTCCATTTTATATAGGGTGTCAATTGTCATTACATCACAACACTAAGATTATACACATATTAAGTATATAATTACTAAATTAAACTTGCTACCATGACGTGATTTTGCGTAGTCAAATTAGGTACTTCCTTACCATCTATGATAACTTGCATTGGGAAAAAAACTTTAGGTCGGTCACTCCTAAATTCAGCTTAAAATATCTCTTATAATAGGAGATTCTTAGTTACTAACTTCAAAATCTCAAATCTTTCTCAATAGATGATGTTTCCCAACTAAGCAAAGAAAAGTATGTCAATAATGCATGGTTAAATATAGCTTCAAACAACTAATACTCTCTTTGTACTATAATGTTTTTGTATTGTTTTCTATTTCRAAAGTTTCATAATRTTTTGTGTATTGTGTTTTATTTAATAGCGAGTATATATTTAATTGTGGGATTATTTGTGGAATRACYTACCACGAGACTATGCGAGGTCTATTTTATCGAATTGTCRACATTCTTTATTATTAAAACAATTTATACTTTCTCAGTCTTACAYTATTTGTTTGGCATGGGTAATACTTGGTTGTTGCTACTGTACACACATATCATTGTGATACGGGTGGGATATATATCGGCTTGAGTCCTTCAAAAGGCTTTGTTTCTATTTTCTAAGCGTGTGGATGCATAATACTTTAACTTTCTTTGATTCTTTTCACTTGCAACTAACCCTTACGTCACATATTTTAAATTAGAAAGAGGAAATTAAAGAAGACAAAATGATCAAAATCTAATAGCTTATCTTACGCGTCTCATTACTTATTGCCTATTAGTTGACCATTTACTCTGTATCTTAATAGTAGTTAGTTTCATTAAGAAACAAATAGTCATATATACAATCATAAAATTCATAATAATAATAATAATCAGATGTGAATGAACCAAAAACATGCGATCAACTTCATTCTTTATTTTAATTTGTGTGCATATGCAAATGTGAAATGTAGTAGAGTAATTACTAGTGATCTGACAAGCTAAGGTTGTAGTAGAATTATTTGAATTAGCTTTTTTTTTATTTAAAGAATTATTTGAATTAGCTTGTTGAATAACTTAGATTATTTCCATTTTGTGATAGGCCTTAATTATATCCCTCACTTGTAGTCAAGAAGTTTTGTTTGTTCGTTCGTTAGGCTTCATTCCATATTTTTGGATCCTTCTGTTACCATGCTCGCTCCAAGAAACTACAATTCATCAATTCATCCATATCTAAAACCCCAAYGATAAGCATAYCGGGCCCAGTGATAATCGGGACTTTAAAATCAAAACTTAAATCAATATACTTCATCTATTTTTTTAGTGCRCGCATTCAATATTTCAATTACTTGTTATTCTATATCAATATATATAGAAATGTGTTTAATAGTACTTSGTATTATTATTAGTTCATCTGAAAGAGAGGCATGGAAATTCAACCCCAATACCTAGAAGAATCAAGGTGATAATAATGAAGAGGAAAAAATAAGAAGAATGCAAAATAGTTAGTACAAGATTAATTGAGTAGTGGAGAAAAAGAGAGAAGCGAATGTGGGAACATGCAAGGATGAAAAGAAAGATGGATCGAAAAGGACTAGGAGTTGAAAATTGTACGTGACATCTAATAATTTCTACCAAACTACTACTACTACTATCGTCTACAAAACAAACAAAATTATTAATTTCTACCAAACTCTTTATCTTTCTCGCGCCCAATTAAACACTGATTTCGATTGAATTTATGCAATTCCAAAGATTTTSACGGAGGTGCTAGTTCCCGGCCGGCTGTCCATTTCCTAAACTTAGCCTCATGTGCGTTGTTTGCGCTTGTGGCCTTGTCCGTGGGACCTTCATATATATTACTCTCCCGTTACGTTTTATTGACAACTATTAATATTATTATTCAAAAGAGRTAAATTAAAATATTTAGTGTTGTCAATAAAAAATAACGAAGGGAGTACTTTCCTCTCTTCCCCCCCACCCCCTTTTTTTATTTGGTTTCCACACATACAAAAAAAATATGATCTTAAAATTATATAGGTATGTGACCAATTGTGCTATGATAATGCTTTTCAATTATCAAATACATTTGTGACTATGTAAGAAAAAATAAATTATGAGAGTGATAGAAAACTCAGTTGGTTAGAGCTCCCCGCTTAGTTCAAGATGATTTTGAAATCGATTCTCATTTTCGTTCTTATAACTCTCTAAACACTAAAAACATGTAATGAAAAATATAATCACGTGAGATCTTTATAAATTCATTCAAAATGTTATTTGTATCAAAGTATAGTACTTGGTATAAAATATTAAAGCTTGCTTGTAGTTATGTTGTATTTTCACAATCTTTATTTATAAGTTAGACGTTATATATGGGCCGGGGTGCTATTTTAATTTTAATTTTTACCATGCATATGTAGAAGGAACAGTTTTATGACTTTTAGTTATCCTCTTTGCTCCATAAAATTTGAAAGGCAACATGCAACCTTACCTCAAGGACATCATSAATCAATCATATATCATTTAATTAACATTCATTTTTCACATTGTTTTCATTTGTGATAGTAGTAGCTTAGTTGTTACACATTTGTATGCAAACATATATGCATACATGGCGTACGTAACATATATGAAAAATAAAAGGAGGTGGGCTGGTGGACCATGTCACGCGTGGAAAATTGAAGAATGCATAATGATGCATGGGGTAGCTCTTTGCTTAACCAAGCAAGTAAAATATCAGTCGAGGCTTATGCCCTTGTCGCCACATTTTTGCTCATCATCTTATCAATGCACAATTAATGGGGTCTATCCTATCATCAACTACTAATTAGATATCATCCTCTCAACCAACCAACATTTTATAATTTTTCATATACGCCCTACTCCCTCTCTAACGAAAAACTTTCAACATTTGTATTAAGTCCCTTAAGATTCTGAAATAAGCTCATGCATAACTAGTAGTTAGATTACAAATTAGTGTTGTTGTCCACTTTAAAAAAAGGAGGGAAAGAAATCTAGAGAATGAGACAAAAAGTTGTTGGGGCTAATTTTGGATTAGATGGATAAGCAAGGGTAGGTAAAGAAAATTTTCTTTTAAAAGTTACCAAATAAGGAAAGTTGTACAATTGTTGAAAGTTTTTTGTTACACCAAAAATGAAAATTGTTGAAAGTCTTTCGTTACGGAAGGAGTATTATTTTATAATATTAAAAAAATCTACTTATATGGTAACCCTAACTAACATGATACTATTATTATAGTATAAAGTAACATTTATTCTAGAAGGTCATCACTGATTAATTTGAGCTAGTGGGTGAGTATGTGTAGTAGGCCACACTCTTTTCTTTTAATTTGCATGCATTTGTACATGTATTGGTCCRAAAATAAATAAWAAACTTAATGGGGCATGCATCACCCAAGCAAATCTACGATAATTTGTTRATGTTTTTCATTTTCATTCATGCATTAATTCATTGCTGTAAGACTCTTTATATGTATATGCATGTACTTGCATGTCGGTGCTCTTCATTCTTTGATGATTATTGGAATAATTATCTGATCTAAAAACAGCGATTCTTTTTGGCATTATATGTTCGTTTATCACTATAGTAGTATAGTTTGTGTTTTATTTGCATGAAGATAAAATAAATTCATTCGCTGATTATTGTGTTGTATAACAGCTACGAATCACGATAGATGTTGTTAGTTATTATTAATGATGTGTGCATATTGTTGGTTGTGCAAGTGTAAGACCGTATGTGAGTTTGTACTATTTGTCTCGCGTTGAAAAGTAAATTGAAGCAAGGTTAGTTTAGTGTACAGTGCTAATCCTTTTATAGCCATACAATATTTTTAGGATGAAACTTCATTTGAGCTTGTTATTAGGTTTTTTATTTCTCTCCTCCGTGCATCTCCCTCAACATTATCCCCCTATTCATTGTGCCATTGCATCCGGTAACACTTTTTTTCATCAAATACTTCAATGTATTTGAAGAAAGACATAACTCGTTAGCTCGAACTAGATTGTGTCACACAAGATAATCCATCTTAATTAATAAAAATAAGTTGATCTTTTTTATTGACCAGGGAACAAATGAATAATACAACACATCGTATGGTTAATTTTCCCCCACCTTTAAAAAGACATAACTCCCTATCGTTAGTAGGAATAAAGCAGTTGTATCGTCATAGTCGATAGTCCATTAGTCCACCTTAATAAAAACAAGTTAATCATTTGAAACCAATAAAGCATGGAAGTATGTAACGTTAATAAGTAATAACAAAAGCAAAAAAAAGTTGGGTTGAATTTGGTAGGATTATTAAGAATAGTCATGTGAATATGTGATATCATTATCTTGGATCCCCATGTACGTTATGGTCCATATCTGAAGAATATAGAGCAGGATATGATTTAATTGTATTGTGTTTATTGCATCCTACTCAAAGCCAAAGAATTACAATATATACACCTACTGCTCGATCAAGGAGGAAAGAGCAATATTGCTATCTAAATACAGAATATATGCAAAAGAAGAAAGTGTACATAAAATATTGCTAAAAACTAGGAAAGAATAAGTGAATGAATCAAACCCTTAATAAGCTTGATATTATGCAGCGTATACACAATTATCTTCGAGATTCTTGCGTGATATCTTGCTGATTTGTTGCTTGCATTGAGATATTACTGATTTGATCAATATTCTTCACTCCCCCCTCAAGTTGGGCGGGTAAGACACGAAGAACACCCAACTTGCCCACAAGAAATGCATGCTGCCTTCGACTTAAACCTTTAGTAAGAACATCAGCAATCTGAAGAGAGGAYCGCACAAAAGAAGTAGCAAGAAAACCACTGATAATGTGATCGCGAATATAGTGACAATCAATTTCGATGTGCTTCGTACGCTCGTGAAACACAGGATTTTGAGCAATATAATGAGCCGACTGATTGTCACAATATAATGAGATGGGTTTAGGAACACAAATATGCAAGTCTTCAAGAACACCAGAAATCCATACAACTTCACTTGTRGCCTGAGACATGCTGCGATACTCAGACTCAGCTGAGGATTTAGATGTAGTCTTTTGCTTCTTAGTTTTCCAAGARATAAGACTATCTCCCAAATATACACAATAGCCTGAGATAGAYTTGCGGCTAAAAACACATGCTCCCCAATCCGCATCACAGTAACTTCGAAGCATCAAGGTACTGTTGGCAGGATAATACAACCCAAAATCAATGCTACCTTTGAGGTAACGTAACACATGAAGCATGACTTGCCAATGTGRCTTGCGAGGACAAGTCATGAATTGGCTCAATTGTTGAACCGCAAAGGAAATGTCAGGTCTGGTTAAGTTAAGATATAATAACTTACCAATCACACTACGATATTCGTCAGGATTTTGTAGTAAGTCACCCTCCTCGTTGGATAATTTAATGCCAGAGGGAAATGGAGTAGCCGCAGGTTTGCAATTAGAACAATTCACTTGCTCCAATAAATCACGAATAAATTTGTGCTGATTTAGCATCAAACCATCCTCATTTCGAGTGACTTCAACACCTAGGAAGTACCTCATGTGTCCTAAGTCCTTGATAGTAAATTCTTTATCAAGTTGTGTCTTTAATAATCCAATAAAATCAATATCATCTCCAGTGATCAAAAGGTCGTCGACATAAGCCAAAACCACACACATTCTGCCTTCTTTTTCTCGAATAAAAAGAGAATAATCATGCCGAGATTGCTGAAAATCATAACCTAGCAGAAAATGTGTAAGTGCCTTGTTCCATTGTCGCGAGGCTTGTTTAAGGCCATATAAACTTCGCTTAAGCTTGCAGACTTTGCCTTGTGTATTATGCTTATACCCAGGTGGAAGATGCATRTACACATCCTCATCCAATGTCCCATGCAAAAATGCGTTATTAATATCGAGTTGGTTAAGGATCCACCCTTGCGCAACRGCCACTGCCATCACAATACGAACCGTAGCAAATTTGGCAACTGGAGAAAATGTATGCTTATAGTCCTTGCCTTCCCGTTGCTTGTCTCCTCTTGCCACTAGACGTGCTTTTAGTCTCTCTACAGTTCCATCGGGATTGTATTTGACTTTAAAKACCCATTTACATCCGATAACATTCTTCCCTTGTGGAAAATCAACCAAATCCCACGTTTCGTTTTGTTCCAAGGCCTGAATTTCAGCATTCATAGCTTGAACCCATCCATCATCCTTCATAGCTTCTTGATAGCTGTGTGGTTCCTTTATTTTGACCACATTGTTAAGAGTGGCTAAATACTCATTGTCATGCCATGGAATGGAATGCACAAGGAAAGCAGGGGATAATTCTTCATCATTATCAACTGTGTTGTGCCCCACAATAGTAGCTTCAAAATCCTTGAATTTGTTAGGAGTTCTGATTACTCGGCTTGACTTCCGAATATYTGGGGTGAAAAATTGTTCAACATCAGCATGATCGGCTAYCTGTAACTCTGGCTCCACAATTTCCTCCAAAATTGGT
Source organism: Bassia scoparia (assembly GCA_008642245.1). NCBI lineage: Eukaryota > Viridiplantae > Streptophyta > Magnoliopsida > Caryophyllales > Amaranthaceae > Bassia > Bassia scoparia. The sequence continues at coordinate 4,570 of SNQN01011357.1, read as the reverse complement.
TGAGCATTATCATTTCTGGAATTAAATCCATCATCATCATCCAATACAGAAGTATCACCTGCAATATTAACACTTGGCATATGATTAAGTGTTAGTTTCAAATTATTCTCKTCTTTATTTTGTACAAGATARGGAAAGATTTTYTCCTCAAAAATTACATCTCGTGATACATAAATTTTATGATTTTCCAAATCATATAATTTATATCCCTTTTGCGCATAAGGATATCCAACAAAAATGCTTCGTACTCCCTTTGCTTCAAATTTGTCGAGTTGTCTAGAGGCATCTTTCCCATAACATAAACATCCTATGACTCGTAAGTGATCATATGTGGGTTCCTTCCCAAAAAGTTTTTCATAAGGACTCTTCCATCCTAATACAGAAGTAGGCAATAGATTGATTATATGTGTGCTTGCCAGTACACATTCTCCCCAAAAAAATTTAGGTAGKCCTGCATGTATTCTTAAGGATCTAGCCATCTCAATCAAGTGTCGATGTTTTCGTTCAACCCTTCCATTCTGTTGTGCTACCCCTGGAATACTCCGTTGGTGAACAATACCTTTCAGTCGAAACATGGCTTGACATTCCTTATTAATTATTTCGGTTCCATTATCACTTCGAATAATCTTAACCTTTTTATCAAATTGAGTATTCACATGCATTAGAAAAGCCTCAATAATTCCTGGTACCTGCTCTTTACTTGTCAACAAATGTGTCCAAGTAATCCTGGTATTATCATCCAAGATTGTAAAAAATATTTTGCTCCTGTAATAGCCTTAACCTTATAAGGCCCCCAAAGATCCATATGCACTAAATCAAAAGGTGCAGCAGCAATTTTATTACTCAAAACAAAAGGCAATTTGTGATGTTTAGCCAAACAACAAGTATCACAAAACAAGTGTTTCAAACCAAAAGAATTACAACTTTTAATCGTTGTAATTTTCCTAAAGAAGCATGCCCTAATCGAGCATGAATCTTATGTAAACAATCTAATTTATTCTCCTTGCCTTCTTCTGAAATTTTCTGACAGCCCCAATCACTCGAGTATCAGCTTCCTTTCCTCGTATTTCTTTATTCAAAAATAACTTATAAATGCCTCCAACTTTCTTTCCTTCACCTATTTGAACTCTAGAGAGGTGGTCCTGTAAAATGCATTATCCTTATAAAATAATACATCCAAATCCTTGCTTCAAGCAACTTGCTTAATGACAAAAGGTATTGTTTAAAATCAGAAGATATAAGACTCTTTCAAGCTTCATTGATTCGACAAAGTAATAGTTCCAATAGTCGAATAATTTTTATGGTTCCATCTGGTAATCCAACTTTATAAGGTTTATTTAAACAAATTAATTCATCAAACAACCTAGCATTCCCAGCAATATGATCACTTGCACCCGAGTCAATTATCCAGGATTGTTTATCAAAATAATTTAGAGAATTTGAGACATTAGATACTAAAACACTACCTGCAAAACCGTGGTTGTGTTTACCTTGACTAGCCCTAGCTTCCATTGCTTTCATTACTTCTTGCACCACAGTATTTACAAGCTCAGTATTGCTTGTATTGCTACTGCCTTCTGCTTTCGGGCTTGCCAAAGGGTCATCTTCAAAGTCTTCTTTGATGACATTTGCCACCATTTTGCCTCCATTGCTTGAGGTAGATCCCTTCCACCATTCCGGATACCCATTGAGCAAAACATCCCTTCATTCATGTCCTCTTTTGCCACAATAATCACATTTCAATTTCTTCTTTCTTCTTTTGATATTTGTCTTATAGGTTTGTTTCTTATCTTGCCATATTAAAAGCACTAACCTCATGTTCCTTTGCTTCTTCAATGCTTTCTTGCATCATACGTTGCTTCTCGGCTTGTTGAGCAATGTGATATGCTCTGCTCAAATTTGGTAAGGGATCCATGCCTATAATATTGGCTACAACTCCTTGATTCTTTCTGACGTTTAATCCATCAGAAAATCAATGACTTTAATTTTCTCTTGCATCTCCATTACTTTCTTCAAGAGATTGCAACTACATACCTTCTTGCTTCACATTCACATATAGGATATGCTTCTAATGAAGCAATCTCATCTGTGACTTGTTTCAATTTGCAGTAGTATTCTGCAACTGACCCTTCTCCTGTTGAATTTTGTTAATTCTCTTTTCAATGCATACAAATGTGGTGCACTACGACTGAGTATCTCTCAATCAATTCATCCCAAAGTTGCTTGCTGATTCGCATAATATCAAGCTATCAGCCAATTTTTCATTCATAGATTTAAAAATCCATGATCTCACCATGTAATCATTTCTTGACCATTTTTGATAGTCTTTCGTATCCCTCTCTGGTTCTTTAATGGTTCCTTCAATGTAACCAAGTTTATTTTTTGAACCTAGGGACATTCTTAACTTCTACTCCAATTAAGGAAGTTTTCTCCATTAAAAATGAAGTTGTTATTTGAGTGCCAGGGTTATCTGCTGATGAAAGATATAAGGATCAGCATACCCTTGCATGGATTCATCAGACTTATCTTCCTTAGCCATGAGAGTTTGTGAGAGTTTGTTTGTGTTTTGTTTTTTTTTTTGAATGATCGAGTATTTTAACTCGGTTGCTCTGATACCATGAAGAATATAGAGCAGGATATGATTTAATTGTATTGTGTTTATTGCATCCTACTCAAAGCCAAAGAATTACAATATATACACCTACTGCTCGATCAAGGAGGAAAGAGCAATATTGCTATCTAAATACAGAATATATGCAAAAGAAGAAAGTGTACATAAAATATTGCTAAAAACTAGGAAGAATAAGTGAATGAATCAAACCCTTAATAAGCTTGATATTATGCAGCGTATACACAATTATCTTCGAGATTCTTGCGTGATATCTTGCTGATTTGTTGCTTGCATTGAGATATTACTGATTTGATCAATATTCTTCAATATCCCTTCGTAGAAGTGCATACGTTAATATAACAGGAAAAATACAAGGCCATCCTTAGTCCTTACCATGCAAAATTGCAAACACCCAACGCCACCTAACCCTATCTTTGTTCGGTGAAATCGGTACTTTGTACTTCCAACTAATTATTACTGCACCTAATTTATCCTTAAAGTGGGGCCACTAATCACTCATTCAACGAGTTCCATTGTCATGAAAATTCCCAAAATAACCATTACTTTTTTTACACTACTCTTTCGATCATCACTCTCGATCTCTTATTTAAACCTAATTCATCTTTCTATCTTCCTTCCCTCTTATGTTTTCTAGTGTTGTAGAGAACCAACTGTGGAGATGAGATCGAATTCAAAATTTCTTGAAATTGTAATGAGAGTTCTAACCAATTGAGTTATCTTTCACTCATAATAAATCTTCATCCTTGTATGTGTCATCAGAAATTTTATTAGAGTAGTGAAAGTGTTTGAGAAACTAACACTAATAATAATACATTTTGTACGTACTAACATGCATGTATAAATTCAATTAGTCAAAATTAAATTTTTATAATAATGTTACGTCTCTGTTTGATGTTTCATGTTTACATTATTTATTATTTTATTGAAAATTAACGAGGACAAAATCAGATTTCGAATCGCCATGCATTGCTTACCTTACTAGTTAAGGTAGGTAAACTTGTTAAGCTCTACAATGTTAATTGCAAGGAAAGTGGGAGAGGATTGATGAAAATAGAATGCATCACATAATTCATATGTAAACCTCAAGCGTAAGATAGCAAAAGTAGGGATGGTAGGAGACTAGAAGTGCATAATTATTATATTAATTTAAAAAAAAAAAAAAAGAGTTTGGTAGGATATACGAAATGTGCAAAAGGACGTAATTAATAAATTTTATTTAAAAAAAGGAAAAAATGACAAGAAAAGAAGATAAGAGGATGAGGTATACACAAGAGATTAAAGATCCGTGAAAGGCATGATATTTTGCGGATGAGATCATCGGATCGAGTTTGGTGGCTCATTTGTGGGACACCGCTTTTTTATGACGTTCATTCTCATTGCTTTTTTTTTCCTTCCAAACAAATACTCACTCATACTAATAACAATTAGGAAACAAATGAAATTTGGTGTCATAAGAAATCAATGAAATTAGGGTCCAAAACCAAAAAAAAAAATGAAGATTTACAATGAGTTGAGAAAATATGATAAGGGGAATGTGTAGATGTCGATCGTTTCAAACAATAAAGGAAGAGTGTGTTCGATGTTTTCTTTAAATAAAATTATTTTGTCATATTGTGGAAATGTTTTATAAATTAGCATGATTATATTTTTTCGGAAAAAAAACATAAATTACTGTATATATAGAGAAGTTTATTTATATTCTTGTTCTACCATTTAATTTTTTTAATAAAAAAGATGTGTTTACAAATTACAAGGCAAATTAAAAAGTGAACTTAAGTAGAGATTACTTTTTTCAAAAAGTAATATAAATAGTAACCTCGTTGGTTGACACATGAGTTGAGATTATAAACAATGCTTATCAATAAAAAATTACATAGTTGACCACGAAAAAGAAATGTGATTGATGCCACAACCACTATAAATGTTTTGTGGTCGCTT
>SNQN01011356.1:6018-19149 GCA_008642245.1 Bassia scoparia | reverse complement strand
CATTGATGGGTTGGCCTTAAAATTGCCAAAGGAAGCCCATTTCCTCGTTTCCTTAACTTTCTCTATTTTGGAATAAATCAGTAATATAGTGCTTATTCCTCCAAGTAATTACAGAACACGTGACACTTTGTAAGGGTGCCACATCACTCTATTTCTAGGGCCACACGYCATCCTTCCAGGATGCCACGTCAACACGGGCCATAAACTAGTCTTGTTATTTTTTTAACACAAAGAGGAGAATTATTTATATAATAGATGCTATAGCATCATCATTGTCCAAAAGGACATTACATTTTAGAGACATAAGCCTAGGACTACATATCACCACCAAACACAAACATAAAACAAACATTGAAATAAATATGTTAATACACCATTTGCTGGCATAAAAAACCAAAAAGGGCTACAACTAGATTCCCAGAATCTGTTCTTCAAAAAAAAAAGTAAGGACCATCCATAGATCAAGTAAAACCCATTGACTAGGCAGAACCACTTGTGATTCCAGCAGCATGACCCCTAAAGCTTCCATCAGCATGACCACTAGTGCTATCAATAGCATGACCACTAGTAATTGCCGCAATTGTACCAACGTTGGCCAAATCTCTATAGAAAGAGGGTGTGGCAAAGGTTGGAACATCGAAATAAATTTGTGTGATGTGAACAGGTTTCCTAGCATCAGTTTCGATTTCAATTTGTGTGATGTCAATATCTCGAGCAAGCTCCAGCCCTTCTTTGAGTGCATACATCTCACTAGCAAGTGGTGAAATGGATRGTATCTTAACAGAAAAGCCCGCAATTCATTCTCCTTGATCATTTCTAATAACTCCTCCACCACCTCCATTCCCRGTGCTTTTGAGCCAACTGCCATCAATGTTCAGCTTCATGAAACCCAATCTTGGAGGTCTCCATTTCTTATAATACTCCCGAATGCTTTTTTCAACAGGGTTTAACTGCAACACATTGTTAGTAACAAGGAAATCTGAATACAAATGGTTAAAAACACTTGTAATTCTCTTCATTTTACCATCAAACACTACCTCGTRTCTATGCTTCAAAAAATGCCATAAAGTGATGGCAAAAACTTACTGACATTCATCATTAAGATTCATAATAAAACTTACTCAATTATTAAAATCATTTGTGTGAAAATAAGTTAAATCAATCCTTTGTTTGTTTAAATTTTTTCCAAAAACCATACTCCATAAAACCATACTTGAAGAACATTCTATGAAAAGATGAAGATGATTCCATTCAACCACATAACACAGTACAATGTCAAAGTTTTAGATTTTGTTGCTTAGGTTATTTCAATAGGCAGAAATAGAATGAAAGATGTTTCATATTAACATTAGTCTCTCCTAGGACTTTGATTTTCCAAAATTTCTTCCAATTGATTGATTTGGATTACACAAATAAAGTCATGTGTCACTATTTTTAATTATAAGTTGATTAATGATGAAATTCCATTTTCAGTTGTAACCATCAGAAGATGAAGTGTTCATGAATTTGATTGATAATGATGAGATTAAGCAATTGTTCTATGTCCTTAGTGTCCACTTTTCATTATAATATGACCACTCTCCAACTGACTACATTCTCTAGAATATCATTAGAAGTGAAAGGTACAAAGGACCATCTTACCAATGATAAAACCATATGATGGTATCATAACATTTCTATCTATAATAACACCTCTCAACAGTATCCATCCTTCCTTTAAAATGACTTTCCAAATAGGTGAGGCATTTGAGTTTTGAATACAGTCCATGAAGTTAGACTTATTTGTCCCTTAAATTCTCACCCATAGCTTATTTGGTTCGTTAATATTCCACCCTAGTTTCCATAAAACAAAGGTTCACATATCTTAAATTTTAATACTTAATCCCAAACCAATAGGGAACAAACATGATCGATTTTGTTCTTGAAATGTATCTAGAGTTGTTGCTATTCCATAAAAAAAAAATTAATTCTTATTAAGATCATCAATGATATTATAGGAAGGCACATTTGTTTGCATTGAAAGAGGATATGTGTTAAGCACAGATTTAATCATTGTCATTCTTCCTGCCATGCATATCAAAAGCTTGGATTGCATCCTCTATCTCATAGAATTTGTCCAAAAGATCAAAATAATTACTCTTCTTAGTTGTTAGCACTTATTTCAACTCCCAAATCTTTCAAAGTTGGTTTGTTGAATCAATACCAAAGTCATTTTGATCTCCTTAAAATTAAAGATTCATTTTAGGGGTGAAAATTGTTGATTTTTTTTTAAATTCATGACATAAACCAGATAGGACGACAAATTATCAAGAACCTCATTCATAGCCTAATGTACAATGAAGCATACAAAAAAAACATCATCGCATAGAAAAGATGAGAAATATTGACAGTTTCTAAATTTTAAGAGTTCTCCACAATTTTAAATCAACATGATTTCATAAGCATAGAAAGTTCTCTATAACACTTACAAAGATATACGAGATAAGGGATTACTCTTATCTAATTCCCTAGAAAGGCTGAACTCCTGTAATCTCACTATCAAATCACAAAAATGCTTGGAGTACAATAAGTTCATTATGATTTTATGATGTTATCTGGTAATTGAAACTGACTAAGGTATTTAATGAAACCCATTCCAAGGATCAAAGCTTTTTAGGCTGTTGCCGATACGCCACTTTTTGGCGAACTGTTATCCGGTAGAGTACGGTACGATACGCTAATATGCGTACCTAATACCTAAATGTATCCATTTAATTTAATAAATACATGGTATGGGTAGCCGAAACCAAATTGGGTACGGGTCGTACCTGTTAAACCCCGTACCATGGCTTTTGGCCTTTTTTGGTTTGTTTCAATTGTTGCTTTGACTAAAATCAAAACTTCATTCAGTTTAAGAAACTCAATCTCAAGAACCACACTCTCTCTCTCTAAACGTCTTCAAGAACTCACTAGTAATGCAAGTTCAAACCTCTGTCTGCTAGTCTACTGCTCATCGGTTCGGACTAAAAGGGTGAAGGCAAGTGGTCGGCCCTCGCGGTCGTCGCGTCGTCCTCGGGTGTCGTTGGGCTCAATGCTTTGGGCTTTATCTTTTCGTGCTTACTTCATCTCAGTAGTAATCTTAAACTTCTTTCTAATCTCTAGTAGTTAATTTTTAATTAATATTTCTCTTTAATAATTAAAGCAATGACAAGTTGTATCTATTATTACATTAATATCTATGCAATTTGTTCTTGATACTATTTGATTTGTTGGAAATTTTGTGACTTGAATAAGTGAATGGGGCTCTTAATTCTATACTTCAATCAAAATCAATTAATCATTAATCTGTAAACATATATTAAAAGGAGTGCGCAAATTAAAATGTTGATCGCGCCATGTGACTCTTTGATGTGCATGTGTTCATGTATTATTCAACTAAGAAATTAATTAAAAAATGCAACATGAATACTCAAACCTATGACCTTTAAGAGAAAGTTAAGTTTCAACCACTATCCACATAATTTTCATTATTTCAATACAAATAAATATAATTATTTCTCATATGCATATTTAGCTAATTTAAAGTGAGTATATTTTTTCTAATTTTTTTAGTTACACCATGAGTATATTTTCTTGCTAAATTTTTATCTATTATCTACCAAAACTCACAAATACAATAAATAAGCAATATCATTGTATACATTTGTGCCGGACGATACCCGAGGCATGCCCGGGGCAAAACACTAGTTATATAATATTATAATGGAGTAATAGGTTGAAATGTGGTTGAGTATACTTATTGAATTGTTTTAATGGTTGAAATAAACATTGCTTGCTTCTGCTTATAGTATAATAAATAATAGGTGCTCTGCTTGTGTAAATGTGTAATATTGTCATAATTAGGGGTAAATCTTGTAAAATTAATTTGTTATGGTGAATATATGAGAATAACATTAGTAGTGGTTTGAATTTAATTTGTTCATTGTTGATTATTTGGTCAGACTTTTACTTTTTGTTTAGAACAATATGTCTGGAACTGTGATTTGGTGGGATGGTGTTCTAGTAGTTTCTCATTCATGATGTTGGTACAAATAATGTAACCCGATGAGTATGAATGTCACCCGTTGTGGAAATTATGGTAACGAGGACAATCAGGCAGTGGTGTAGATAATTCCACTTTCACATGTACCTTACCTATTGTAATGAGACCAAATATGGCTCCATAGTAGGGTACGAGCTCATTTACTTAGGGATACAGGAAAAGGGGTTTCTATTTGTGAGAAAGTGAGTGATGAAGATATTCAAAGAATGAAAAAATTTGAACAAGAGGCCTTGAGTTTTAAACAATCTTTGAAATCCAAAAGACCTCCCTTTCCTAGCCAACCTATTTCATCTCAAACCTTTGAAGCTACATCTATGCCTTCTTCATTTGAGCACTTTAAAAAGAGAAAGCCTAATAATCCTATTCTAGGGTGTTTCAATATGCAAGCTCGCAAGAATTTGGACGCATTAATMGCTAAGATGTTTTACACCACAGGGTTGCCTTTTATTGAATCATATACATATGCTGCAAACAACACTATCCCTGGCTTTAGACCTCCTGGTTATAATAAGTTGAGAACTACCTTACTTGATGACGCAAAGCAAAATATTCATAGGTTGATGGAACCTATTAAAGGTACAAGGAAAAGCAAAGGGGTAAGTATTGTTAGTGATGGGTGGAGTGATCCTCCAAGGAGGCCTTTAATTAATGTAATGGTTGCTTGTGAAAGTGATCCTATGTTTGTGAAAAGAGTTGATTGTTCTGGAGAAGTGAAAGACAATAATTTCATTGCTAACATCTTGTGTGAGGTAATTGATGAAATTGAAGATTCAAATGTTGTGCAAATTATAACTGATAATGCAAGTAATTGTAAGGCCGTCGGGGAACTTGTAGAGGGTAGATATCCTTACATATATTGGACTCCATGTGTGGTGCATACTTTAATTCTTCATTGAAAAGTATTTGTGCCGCTAAGAATTCTTTGAATAATGAAGAAGTTTATCAAGAATGTCATTGGATAACTGAAATTCATGGAGATGCTTTGTTTGTCAAGAATTATATAATGAATCATCAAATGCGCCTTTCAATCTTTAACAAATTCTCTGCATTAAAATTGCTCTCTATTGCCGACACTCGATTTGCTTCCATCGTGGTTGTGTTAAAGAGGATTAAACTCTTAAAGACCTCACTCCAATTCATGGTAATTAGTGAAGCATGGGCTACTTATAGAGATGATCATCGTGGACAAGCATCTATGGTAAGAGAGATTATCTTGAATGAAACATGGTGGGATAAGGTTGACTACATTCTTGAATTCACACGTCCCATCTATGATATGATTAGAGTGTGTGACACKGACAAAGCATCCCTTCATTTGGTTTATGAGAGGTGGGATACTATGATGTTGAAGGTAAAAGAAGCTATCTTTAAGTATGAGCATAAAGGAGAAAATGAAGAGTCCACTTTTTTCAATGTTGTGAAGAATATTCTTGTTAGTCGTTGGAGTAAAGGTAGCACTCAAATTCATTCCTTGAATCTTTGACTCCAAGGTATTATATTCATTTCTTTACTCTTATTCATATATAATTTGTATGTATATGAAAAAAAACTTGATAATTTTTCACTTTTTCATAAGGTTTTATACATTGAGTGGCTTAATGAAGTTCATGGACGTGTTGCTCTAATGTTGATAATGATTTCCACTTAAAGATTGCAATGCTTTTAGAAGACTCTTTCAAAATGCGGAAGAAAGATCAATACGGAGTATGCATATTTTCTCAAAGGTCCGAAGGAATTTTTAAGCATGATTGCTTGCATGATATGCTATTATGAATGCAAAAAATTGGTGGGCTAACTTATGGCTCACAAGTTCCTACGCTTCAAAGTTTGGCTTTCAACTACTTGGCAACCTTCTTCATCATTCTGGTTGTGAAAGAAATTGAGTAATACAAGTTTATTCACTCTTGTAGTAGAATAAATTAATCCAAACGTGCTCAAGATTGGTGTTTACTTCAACAATTCATTCGTTTGCTTTCACAGAGTTAGTGAACAATACACCAAAGGAAGAAAAAGGTGTGGGATGCGGTGGGATGAGCATGACAATCTTCAAGAAATTAGTTGCTTGAGAGAAACGACTTTCATTGGATGAGCCCGAAATGGAAATGTTTATTTAATGAGATGTTACTATTGATGAAAGATTACGGATTTAATCATGTTGCTTTATGATTGGCTTATGTTTTTCTTTGGATACAGAAGATATTTCTTTTTATTTGGCCATGCAAGACAATTAATATGGTTTGTTAGAAAAGCAAACTTGTGCAAACTTTAAATTTTAATTTGAGTTGTTAAACAATATAACTAAATTTTTATGTCTTTGTAGTTTGCCAAGTTTTCATTATAATTTTTAATTTCATGTATTTCATTTTCAAACATATTTGTGGCGTACGTTTTCGACGTATCCGTATCTAACAAAAAAATTTTCGTACCCCGTACGTTTTGATGCTCTATTGTTAGGCCATTTAAGAGCCATCATTTTCTTATTCTTTTTAGCCTTTTAAATAACTGAGCATTTCTTTAATGATAATAAATTTTTTTCTAATTCAATCTCCCTATTAATAAAGTTAGCTGTACGGATTAATTAACCCAAATTGTATTTAATCTGGTATTGCGGCTAGAAGTTTACATAACCCTATTAGTCTAAACTCTCTCATCTCACGCAAATCTTCTTAGGAATAAGGCAAATGGTAAGAATAGTTCAGTCATTTGGTAAAGACTTTTTGAAAGAGTCAAACTAAGATTAGTTTACAGTGGAGTGTAATGACTCCAGAATCTCTGGAAGAAAATAGGTTTGAATTCCATTAACCAAGGACATTTTAGTGGATCCATTCTAAAGTTTTAATTTGATTTCATTGATGGTTATCTTTATTTAGGCTCCGTTTATTCTCATCTTTTTTAACAGTTTTAATTTGAAAACTGATCTACAAGTTCACAGAGATGAGTTTTGTAGGAAAGAAAGTGTTAACAAGTGGATCTAGCTAGATATATCTTATGCTCATTAACATATCAACCATAATCCATCTTTATTCATGAGAGCTGTAATTTTTACCTAGCTTTTTTTTAGAACTATATGAAAATACTTATTATTACATCTCCACAATTTCGTCATCACTCCTGCTTTTTTGCGCCCATATAATTTTTAATATGAAAATCATGTGCAATTCACACAGTAAATCTTTTTCTAGATAACAAAAAATGAAGAGTGATGGTGGTTAGTGAAGTTGAATTCCATGTATTATTTTCTTAGAATTCTTCTGTTGCTATGTTACCAAAAACATTCATTCCATTCCTTTATATTTTTTAAAAAATTTGACCTTCCTTTTAAAAAATCATTTCAGAAATAATCCATTGATTTGAAAAAAATTCAAAAGGGGATGAGACAACCAGCTTCTTTTTTCTAAAAGGGAAGTTTCCTTTATGCAAGTAAAATCACCAAAAGTGACTAAAATAGGGTGATAATGGAGTTAGTTCTAGTAAGATGTAACTATTTGTTCTGGGTGTATTTCAACCACTTGCATTGTCAAATCACGATCAAGGCGTTGATTTATCTTCCGATGCCTTTTTAGCATTTGTCCAAGTGTATGGGGTCCTAAAAACCAAGATTTGCTGCAGATCCATGAAATTATGATAACTTTAATTGATTTTCTCTAAATTTCTCCCTCCATGTTTCTCTGATTGAGCATGCGCAGTACTTCATTCATGTCTCCGCACTATAACTAGGGAGTGCTTACCTAGGTGGAAGATCGTTTGCAAATCATTTTCAAAAAACGTTTTCTTTCACTATAAACTCAGCGATGTATACAGAAGTAACACTTCAAGTTGTTTAGCATCAAATTGAAACAAGCAGGAAATAATTTAGTTCAGTATGTAACATTCAAGCTAAACCTATTCCAGTAAAGAAATATACACTCGCTAATCAGCATTAATAGACTTGTGATAATCAAAATGCAGAGAGCGCTTTACTTCTCTAGCACGATCTTCATCAGATTTTGTTTCTAAAATTATTATAACTTTTGGAGGATAAGAATGAATAACATCCCAAGCATGTGGGATAAACTCATTGGAACAAGTACCACGTACATTCCAAAGTAACACACTCATTTTATGATTGATCYCGGTGCTCTTGGAAGCTAAATCCATTGACTCCTACGTRGGTGTTGTCACATAATCTTTTCATGCTAGACTCTTCCCCATGTAACGCATCACTTCCATGGTTACTYGTGTCATCAATGCATAAATTTCCAGAGGTCTCATGATGAGTTGATGGTAACTCAACTCGACTTGAAGTCTGATCCCATTACTCCCTCTTGACATACCCACCATGTCATACGGTTTTTTAGCAACCCTACTTCGAGACTTTGACTTGCGACATGAAGATTGAGCGGCCGCAACTCTTTTGGAGGTGGCGGCAGAAAGTTTGGGTGCACATATGGTGGTGCTAATGGGTTCGTGATTTTAAACATCATAGATGAAGGGTGAGAGGGGGGGGGGGGTAAGGAACTGGTATCACTAATCCCTCTTGAGAAGTCGATGATTTTTCCTGACTCATCATTGACTTGCATGGTGCAAGTTGCTATGTTGGTGGGAAGAATTGGTGAAGGATAGGGTTTGATGTTGTGGATGTTTAGGTCTATGATGGATGTGAATTGTTGATTAAGAAGGGGTGATGAAATGGTGGGTTTKGGAGGTGTGGTGCATGTATTTKTGGGGTCTGGTGGTTCTTCAATTTGTTTAATGTCAGATGTGTTGGTGAGTTTGTTGGAGTCAATTGGTGAGGTGATTTGAGGAGTGATGGTGGTGATGATTTGATTTGAGGTGGTGATGTTGGCCTAATAATCAATTGACGGGTTGATGGGAGTGGTGAGGAAGATGGTGGTGTTGGGGTTGGAGACTCTGATCTCACTTTTTTTTAGGAAGAGAACCTGGGATGTTATCTTTGGTGATTTCTCCTTCTTCCACCAACATAAATTCACTGTGGGCAATGTTGGAATTTCCACATTCTGAATGTCCTTCGACATTCTCTTCTTGTAGGTGTTTAATTTTGGGAGTGGTGTTGTTTTTTCTTTTGTTTCCATTACTTCTTTGCATGCCATTGGTTTCTTCTTCCTGTGTTGGAGTATCTATGCATTGGGTTTTACATTGGAAGGGGAAAGGATCGGACACCTTCAAACTCCACTCCATAGCCATTTTCATTTTTTTGCCAAGTGTTTATTTGCATGGGTTCCTGAGTGGTCTTCATTCTTGCATTCATCCGAATTTCTTCTCCAATAGCATGCTTTTCCTTGTTGGTAATATTTTGAGTGGGTTAAATAATCTCATTAGTGGGAATGTGAAAAGTATCAAGTTGATATTATCACTTTCCGATCTTTCATCTCCCACTTTTCCCTTGTTTTCACGATCTTACTTGACAATACCATAAATGATTTTTTGGAGCTCCGAGGCTAATTGCTTACTCCTTCTTTCTTTCTTGATCTAATTTCTTTGTGCTGAATTTTTAATTCCCACCACCCCCCATACCTTCATTTTCTAATATTTCTTTCATTACTGTTTGGTTTTCTACGATTTGCCACCATATCCAAGGCCTATATGTGCATTAAATTGGGTTGGTTGTTTTTGTTTGAAATATGATGTTCAACATCACATGTTATCTTGTGTTGTGATATTAGAATGAACCTATTTTTCCGAATGACATCTTGTTCAAACACTGTTGGATTCTTCACTATTTGTTCCCATGATCCAATCATTTGTGAAATATAGCCTATATTCCCACACGGAACAATATAAAAGTTGTTTAATTGCTTTAGTCTTCTTCAACTTAATTTTCCTTTCCTTTGGCATAACACATTGAACATGAAACGAGGAATCGTCTCCTTTGAGGTGCACCTATTTTGCCACAACTGAAGCAAAGGGTGTTGAATGTCTGAAACATAGACTTGCCTTGCTCCACCCATCCATAAATTGTTTAAACCAAGGTAAGTTCAGATCAATATCAATACATACCCTAGCAATAACGTGCCCTTAGTTATACGATCAGCTGCATAACAACACCACAATGGTTTCCGGCCTCTTAGCAACGATTAAAAAGAGCCCTTACGATATTCAACTTAGCAATACCGAAAACGGAATCCAAATTAAACATTGAATCAAAATTCATCCATTTGAATGGGCGAAAAATAGGTCTCCATCTAGATAGCGGAGCATTCAAATAATATCCAGAATAAACCATGGTCCTCCAAAGGTGCCTTGATCATAATCATTTTGATTAAAGAAAACGAACAAAGATACGACAATTGTGTCCTAAATCAATGATTCTAGAGAACACGGATGGTTTCCACATGCATCGACACTCTTTGGAAACAAAACTAGTAATCTGGTTTCTGAAGGCTTTTTCCCATAATGTAGCTTCCATGGATCACGTAGTTGTCTGTCAAATACTTCCTTAGAGAACAGAACAATTTAGACCATCCAAAATATCATCATTGTTGTCATTCCATTCAGATGAATGAAATTGAACATGATATTTCTGCTCTACAAACCATAGACTTGATGAAGCAACTACATCCTTGACAAGATATAACTTTTGGAAGCCTCATGATCATTCATGACATCATTACAGGTCTACCTTGTTTGTTTAATCAATAACAACAGTTTTCTAACACATCAACCTTGATTTGTAATCATGATTATCAACTACATGTCGGGTAACTTTGGATGGCCTCCTTATGACTCACTCCATTGGATGTTTTGTGCAAAAGACACAAACAAAAAACGAGAGAAGTGGACTGAAAAAACTAATAATACTCCATAAGAGCCACACCCCTAAGATGACTGGAAATAATATCTGATTATTAGATAGAATTCCCAATAAAATCAATGAACAAACATAGATAACACTAGTCTAGGAGAGCCGAAAACTAAACTTCACAGAGATCATAATAATATTTATATCAAGTTCATAATACACACTAACTTATCTTGTTATTAAGTTAAAACAAAATAGTAACTAGAATGGCGGAAATTTTAAAGAATCTTGGAGAAGTTTTAATAAAAACAATCCAGTGGAATTTTTAATGACACTCCATAACTTTAGGATTATTTAAAAAACATATCTTTGCACCTCAAAAGTTAAAACTAATACAAAATGCTACTGAATTGTTTATTAAAACAATCTTTAGGAAAATTTGTTAGGAATTCTCAGTAATGACCTCTAAAAATAAACAAAAATAGGCTAGTATGGAACCTAAATACCAAGTTGGGCCAAAATTTAAACATTGAATTCTAACCAAACCTTACATCAATTCATTCACGAGTAAAAAAAAGCCCAGATTGAGTGATATTAGTGTTTTTATTCTCCGCAATTTCTAACTCAGTTCACACACTCCTTCTTTCTCTCTCCTCTCAATCGGGCCCTTGCTGCTGCTCAATTTCCTCAACAATGGTTTATCTCCTCTCTTCTTCCCATAACTTCAACGCTACGAATTTATTCGGATTTTAGGCTTTTTTGATCGTGTCATTTTTCTGTTTGTCTCAAAATTTAATCGAATTTAGGGTTTTTTGAATTAGGGTTTTTGAATGTGCGTGTTTGTTTGTGGAAATGTAGGCGCCGGAAGAAGAAGCTGTCGAACCCAATGAGGGACATCAAGGTCCAGAAACTTGTTCTCAACATTTCGTGTTGGTGAAAGCGGGTGATCGTCTCACAAGAGCTGCATAAGGTATTTTTTATTGGAAATGTGTCTTCCGATTTTTAGTGTTCTTTTATGGAATTTGGTTTTTTTCAATTTTGCAATGATTTGTTTTTTTTAGTGTTGGAGCAACTCATGGATACACCACCTTTTAACCCAAGGTAACATTTTGGTTTTTTGGTAATTTTATGGTTTGTTGTTATATGTTAAAAGTGTTCCTTGTTGTTTGTATTTTACTGCATGGATTTTAATTGGTTATATAATTTTTTGCTGATGCATTATACTGTTATATTCAATTTCTGAAGACAAGTTTAAGATCTGTGCATGGTCCATTAATTTGTTTTAAACCTCTTAAAGAATGATTTCGAGATTTCAGTGAGTTTTAGATTTTTGTTGCATACCCTTTATGCTGTCTTTTTTGTGTGTTTTTATTTGTTCGCACTTTGTGGAAAATGAAATGGAGATTGCTACAACGTTAAACTGATCTGTTGCTTAATATAGAAGAGTGAATTATGTGGAACTTAAGAATTTTAAGGTGGAATGTTGGCCGCTGAAAAAGTTATATAATTTGGATGAACGTATGATTCTCGGCTACTGGTGCGTAAAACCTCTTGGAGATGTTGTTTTTCCCCTAATCGTATGCAACAATTACGTTGTTATGGATTATGCTTAATTTCTGATAGGTAATGGTAAATGAATGGAGATTGCGTATGCCGTTGTATAGCATGGTTTTTGCCTTATTGTGGAAATGAATGGCTTGCCCGCCATTCAACTGATTCATATTGCTTAATTTATAAGAGACATGAATTATGTGGAGCCTTAAAGTTTCAGCCTATGTTGGCTGGAAAATTCATATATTTGTTGAAGTTTGATCTGGCACTAGGTGCAGACGTGCCATTAGACTTTGGATGATGTTGTTTGCCCTATTTTATACATAATCCGTTATATAGCATAGTGATGCATTAGCTATGATAGTTGTGACTATTTATTGTGCGTTTTGTGCACTGAATTTTATGTAGAAATGGGAGCTTTGTTAAGTTTATTTATTGTGGAGCATTAAGATTTTAGCCTATGTTGGCTGGAAAATTTGATATAATTTGGTTGAAGTGTTGATCTGCCTACCAGGTGCAGACGTGCAGTAGACTTTTTTGGATGATGTTTGCCCTAATTTTATACAAATCCGTCTAATAGCATAGTGATGCATTAATATGACAGTCCTGATTATTTTATTGTGCGTTTGTGCACTGAAATTTATGTAAGGATGGGAGCTTTGTTAAGTTTATTTACAAGGGTTGATTTTTTATGAAACAGCTAGGTACACTGTCCCGATCCTTCGGTATCGACGTAATGAAAGATTCTTGCTATGTGACT
>SNQN01011355.1:0-19151 GCA_008642245.1 Bassia scoparia | reverse complement strand
TCGGCAAATCCTCTCATCTTCGCACAAAGTAACCATGAGAGTACCTCGTACAGGGCGCGAGTGTGAGTCACTTTAAGCTCGGTTTTTTCTTCAAGAGCGTATTTCAGTGCTGTCCTTATTTCTTTTTGTGGAGAGTTATCCAGCGCCGAACTTGTCATCTTTTCGCGGTAAATGAAGAGAGGCTGAAGATGCTCTTGGTTGGATCCTAAGGCCATTCAGGGAAGTAGCCTTTTTTTCTCTAGTATAGCATGGAATTAGTGAGATTGGCATCATCAAGGGGTATTCTTCAATTCAGAGTTGAGAACCCCCAAAGTTCCCTATCTTCATTTACATGTTGGACTTGCAATTCACTTTGTGGACTCCCTATTGCTTGGATTTTCAATGGTGATGCATGATATTACCGGAGCGCCATGAAGTAGAATTTACTTTTGATGGTAAAGATGAGGCGAACCCGGGCCCCCATGTATGCAGCCAAGGGCGGCCAAGCAAATAGATGAATGAATTTTAAAACCGTCGCATCTACATGGAACTTCACCCTTTTTTCAAATTGATCCACAGCAATGTTGAGCCATATGACTCCGAGAGCTTGTCTCCTTGAATATCGTAGCAGAATGGTTTGAGTATTAGCTTGAAGATTATCGTATTGCGATTCCAAGCTTTTGAGTAGTCTTAAAGTAACATTGATGGCAGATGCTATATCTACACAAGTCATTGAATGTTGACTGCACACACCACAGTGAGGTGAAGGCTTAATTGTGATGGGCCCCAGGAGGCAGGTCATCGTCGGAGAATACTAGTAGGTGAGACAGCATGTTGGTTATGAAAGTTAACCAACCTTCTGGGTTGTCTCGCCGACATTATCTCAGTGAGAGCTTGAGGAGAGCCTCACGTGTGACTCTTCGAACGGACGACAATTGCCAAACATTCAGATTCGGTTTTGTTTTCTTAATTTGCTTGACTGATTGGATCTCTTTTCTGCGGTGGGATATTTGATAGTAGTATTACATGCTGCAGAGTGCGCGTTTAGGAACACGCCTTACTCCTTCGTGAGTACATGCACATCATCTGTGGCCCTGAGGATAATCTTGTCCTGAAATTCTTCATTCAAATCTCTCCATTATGGCTTGAATAGGTCCCCCGCGACGCCTTCAAGTAATCGTCAAGTCATCGGTCGCTGTCCCATACCATTAACAGAAGTGTCATAAGAGTAGGGTGACATTGACAGCTGACCCACTGAAGATGAGGATAGTAGGGTCAAAAGGTTTTTCTATCAGCAGAAAATATAAGGATGTGAGGGTTGATCTGATTCGGCTCTTTTTTGCAACCTGCGGAAGGGAGCCTTCATCTTCTACCATGGTCTTGATTGCATCCTTTAGTAAACAGTCCTCAGTTGTTGGACTCTGCCTTGTGTTATTTGCATGGTTTGGATTCAATTCCTACTTTTTTTCCTCTGGAGGATCTGGAGTGGGTCCAATAGTGTAATTCTCCCTTTGCTTGAAGTCGCTCAAGTTGCTGAGTGTAATCATGCCAATGAGAAATATTCACGCCTAGGACGGTAGTACCTTGATTCCTTGGAGAAACCAGAGAGCTTGCAGTGCAGAAACATGTTTGAAGAACCAGAATTGTCCTCTTGTTATTGTTCCACTTGGTTTGTATTGCTAGAGCTGTTTTTTCAACAATGTCATCTCAATGGAAATACATGTGGTAGATCTTATCGAAAGTATCTAGGCCCAATAGCGAAGATGGTTTTTTGTATCTTGGTTGTAAGTTGATATGAAACTTTCACCATTCAACTTAGGAGGAGTATGAACCAGTTGTGAACAGCTTTTCTTTCCATCTAGAGAGGATGCTGTAAATCCCTCTTTCTTGCTTGTTTAGAATTTCAAGTTCGCGAGAAGAGGTTTGAGTTTGAATGTCCTTGTAACGAGTCATAAAAACAAGGGCAACATCTTCCAAGTGTAGACACCTGAAATGTGTTCCCCAAATGAGATCCGTGATGAAACATACCACGTCTCGCGTTTGTTTCGACTCAGAAAAGATGCTTTGAACTCACGAAAGTGGAAACTACGTGAGTCGTACTCGGAACTATTGAGCAAAGTCACTTACAAGGCAAACATATTTTTCTTTCGGTTTTTCGATAAATCAAAGGTTTTCAAGGTTTTCAAAAAAAATTACGCTGGCGATCTCGTGCTTTTGTTTTCCATCATGTGCGTCACATTTTTCTGAATCCCAATATTTTTAAATTATTTTTCTGATTTTTTCTATGATTTTCTTTAGAATTTTGCAATGTTTACATACGCAGAATACGCAGAAAATACGTGAATAATTAGAAATACTTCGGAATACGTGGAACCTCTAGAACATTCTAGAAATCCTTGCTGAGAGCAAGGTGTTCTAGGTGCAATCGAATCAAGGGAAATCACGAATAAAATCGGAGAATCGAAAATTTTCGAGGTTTTGGAAACTAATACGAAAATCATTGAGCGTATATACGCAGATAATGAGCGTATATACGCTCACTAGGACGTATATACGCTCCACATGCTGCGTATATACGCTCAAACCATTACATACGAATTTGCCAAAATGCTATGAAGTGAGAAGCGTATATACGCTAAGGGTGAGCGTATATACGCTCCCATGAGCGTATATACGCTCATCCTGAGCGTATATACGCAGGGTTTTGTACTTCGTTTTTGCCTCGTGCTATAAATATCCCTTGCTTGCTCAGTCCGGGGAAGCTCACAACTTCACACCTCCGAGAAACACTTCACAGACACAAGTACGAGACACATCTATTCTCTCTCAAACACTCAAAAACACATTCGTATTCGATTCAAAGCATCGATTCTCTTTCGAATCAACAAGCGAAATAAGGGTATAAATCTGAGATTACTACAAAACTCTCTTTCACTTTTTTAATTCTTTTGTCACTTTTAATTGACTAACCATTGTTATGAGTTTTAATCCAATAAAAAATGTAGAAACTCACTTTTCAATTGTTTCATGTAATATTTAGGTTTTTCTTAACGTTTTCAATGTTTCATGGTTTTTTTTTGTTTACATATTACTATTGTAATACTAACGCGTTTGCTTGTCTCAATTAGCAATTCAATCGAAAGGCGATTCCTTTGAGCTTTGTTTAACAGTTTGATTGTTTGCAGTGACAAGGTGAGGAGGACACATATACATATTTATGTTTACTAACCTTTGTTTTCATGTCTTGTATATATATCTTCTATACACTTGTATATATTGTTTAAAAGACCGGAATTTAATCGCTTGTCACATTAAAGTCAGATAATCATGGACGACCGGTTTTCTAAGCACCTTATTAACATTGACTAACAATCAAGTGATCGCCTTGTCCATTGTAGAAGTCTTTGGTTGTACATAATAGCAACTCACCTAGTAATTAGTGTGTTTTCAGATCAATTCAATAGCTCTTTGAATTCAATTGTTATGATTTTGGAACTAAATGAGACCGAGTAGAGGCGCTACATGCGGGCGAATTGGTTACAGATCTGATTCGTACCATGTCCCGAACCCACACTTTGTTACTGACCTACTTGTGGGCCACTAGTTGCACCAATGTTTCGGGGTCCGTGAATAACCTTATAGGCACGGTGGCGATCCCCTCAATTCGCTAACACACCCCAACGCATTCAATGCGGATTCCATGGCTCAACTCCATGACACTGAAGCTGAGGCCACGCCCTCCTAAGGCGGGCGAAGCCTACACCAAGTTTCAGTTCTCCTTCTCAAACAAGAGAAAAACCATTTTTGACACACGGGTGCAAGCGAGAGTGGGAAGACTTCGAGTTGAAGGCAGAATTGACCCCCTTGAGAGACAAGGTGGCCTTAAAGCCTTGAGATGGAACGGGATCGTCAGTAGGCTTGAATTGAGGGAGATCATTGGTCGAGAATTGTCAGGGAGTTTGGCGGCAGGGGAGATCTCATTCTCAGTGTTTTCATAGTAAGTCGCCCCGTCCAAGTGCCTTTGAACATTTTTCCATGTTCTTAGCCATGGCGAGAAGAAGAGTTGGCGGCGAGATTTTCCACCATTTTGGCTAAGTTTGCCACGGTGTCAGCGAGCTCATCCATCTTCCTAATGTGCTCGTCGTTCATGGTGAATGATTGAGATAGTTTAGAACTCGGTGGCTCTGAAAGGTGCCTTGCGGAGATGGGATGGTGGAGTGACTGACTTGCTCTCGAACTAGCCTTTGATTAGCCTTGCGAGTCCAAACGGGGGTCAATGTTGAATTCTGCCAAGTACAAGACTACAAATTAATTGGATGCTTCGCTTGACTCAAAGACTCATGCATGACCTAAATGACCGTCTTCCTATATGCATGAACCTAATGCACCTATATGAATGCGTGGTCATCCTTTTCCCTTTTCTTTTATTATATATATATATATATATAAATTATATATTATATATATATATATATATATATATATATATATATACATTAATATATTATATATATATATATATTTATATATATATATATTACAATTATATATATATTTTTGGGAAAAGAATGACCTTTTACAAAGTGATGGTATAATATGCAATGTATGTTGAATCCTATGTCTAACTAAAGACGTCATGATCTATATGCTTATGTGATGCGTTAAGTCCATATACGTACAAGGCTAAGAGTCCTAAGTACATATGCACGTATCAAGTACCACGCAACACTATTGATGAGTTCAAACCTAGGGTCCAGTTTCTAGGAGCACTAATGTCGGCTGGGTTAAGTCAAAAGTGTACCATGCCTAAAAGTAGAGCTTGGTCCAGTTTCACCACTTGCAATTAGCGATGTATGGCCAAGATACCCCTTATGCCACGCTCAGTAACACGTGCACACACGGCATGGGCGGGATAGGACTTGCCTTAGCATGCGAACATTAATTACATGCAACAAGGTAGTATCCCCTTATGGTAGTCTTGAGCATGAACATGCTCATATTGAGACAAGGAGCCTAAGTTGTGACCTTATGCGCGGGGTCACATGCAAAATGCAACAAAATTCAATAAACGTGATGATGAATTACGAGACTTTTCAAGTCTGTCCACTTACCTAACGGTGATTATCCCCAGTGAAGTCGCCAAATTGTAGGACGTGGGCCGCGCCTCGCGTATAGCGGCGCGGCTTGGTACTACATCGAGGTGCTTACGTGGGCTTGAGCCACGGAGCCCGCACGTGAGTGCGTTGGGGTAGTGTTGTCGAGTAAGGGGAGTCGCCACCATGCTATAAAGCTTATTCACGGACGCCCGAAACGTTGGTGCAAATTAATGGCCCCACGTTCTGATCCAGTAACCAGTTCGTGGGTTCGGGACATGTACGAATTAGATCTGTAACCCAATTCGCCCGCATGTAGCGGCTCTACTCGGTCTCATTGCAATTCCTTTCATCACGATTATTGAATGCACATAATTTACTTTTTAGCACCTTAGAAGCGTACTAACCCTAAAGATTACTATGAAAGTGTGTTTCTATTATGCACATGAGACTACTAACCTAGTTGTGACCACTTTGCATTAATCAAATTAAAACGGTGCTTAAAAACCAATTGTCCATAGTTAATCTGATTTTAAAGTGATTCACATAATTCGGTCTTATTTAGCAAACTATACAAATGATACAACCATGAAAATGCGAAGTATATGAAATTCAAACATATATACAACCAATCTTACCCTGAATCTGCAAACAAAACAAATGTTAGTTCGTAATAAAACGAGCGAATGAACCTTCCGCCTTGTATCGCTATACAAGGACAAACAAAACAATGTTAGTTCGTAATAAAAAACGAGCGAAACGAACTTTCCGCTTGAATCGTATACAAGGATAAGAAATCGTTAGTATTGACAAGTGATATAATAATGATAATGAAATAAAAGAGAACGAAACAATGAAAAAATTAATTACTCCTACATATTTACATGGAACAATTAAATAGTGAGTTTCTACATTTTTTGTTAATTAGATTGAAACTCGTATAGTTATTATTAGATGAGGAAATGAGAAAAGAGTGTATTTAGTTGCGAGTAATCTCAGAAGTAACCTTGTTATCGCTTGTTGAATCGAACAGAATCGATGCTTAGCTCAAGAACGTATGTATTTAAAGTGTTTGAGAGAGTGTATGAGATCATGAGAGAATGATACGCAAGTTAGAGCGGGGAAGATAGAATAGACGTGTGTCCTTTCGGAATGAGCAAGGCACGTATTTATAGGCGCGAGAGCACGAGGAGGGGAAAACCCTGCGTATATACGCAGGAGGGCTGCGTATATACGCAGGGAGCTGCATATATACGCAGGGTGCTGCGTATATACGCAGGAGCTGCTATTACGCAGGCCTCTGCGTATATACGCAAGCCTCTGCGTATATATTTTTCCAAAACGAGATATTTTGATTTCCTCCGATTTTATTTCGTGATTTGCCTTGATTCGACGCACCTAGACACCCTTGCTCTCAAACAAGGAGTTCTAGAGTGTTCTAGAAGGTTCCACGTATTTCGGGTATTTTTTGTGTATTTTGTATTTTTTTGTATTTTCTGCGTATAAAAACTTATAAAAATCATAGAAAAATATAGAAAATCAGAAAAATAATCTAAAAATACTGGTGAGCCTCAGAAAATGTGAAGAGTGTGATGAAATGTAGAAATCAAGAGAATCACCAGTATAATTATTTTAAAAATCCTAAAATTAGAAAATAATGAAGAAAATATCCTGAGACCATTCGAAATCATAATTGTTTGCCAAATTTATTTCCAATGTGAGTCTTGGTTGGTACGAGTTGTGTTTTTTTTTCGGGCATTATATTTCTATGGAGGGTGTTCTATGGATCTTGTAAAGGTTATGGAATTAGTGAGTGACACATGCTAAGATTGTGGACGTTTTGATGTTTGAAGTTTTATGGGATTAGCTGAGTACTTTCGGAAGTTCGAGAAGGATTTCTGAAAACTTGCGGGACCTATGACCCATTTGTTGAAAATGACACAAATTTAGTAGGATAGAAGAAGTGTAGTTAACTTTCCAAACCCTTAAAGAGCGGCTGACAACCGCACCAGTGCTAGCATTACCCAGTGAAACTGAAGGATTTGAGGAGTATAGTCATGCATAAAATCATGGTTTAGGTTGTGTTTTGTAGTGGAATACGAAAGTGATATGTGAGTTGAGTGTTATGCCAATTAAGCCATCCATACTTGATGTAATTAGGGAACAACAATGTATTGATGAATTTTTGTAGAGGATTAAGGAACAAGTGAGAAATTGTGCTAAAAGTGGAATTAAAATTAATGAGGATGGAAGTCTATTATTTAAAGGCAGATGATGTGTTCATAAAATTGTGGTGAGTTGAGACAAAGGACCCTATAAGGGATAAATTGTACAAAGACTTAAAGGAGTTATATTAGTGGTCGAACATGAAAATAGAGATAGCTGAGTGCGTTTCCAAAAGGTTAACCTACAGGAGCCGAATGGGTGTGGGATTCAATGTTAATGGACATGGTTATGGGTTTACCCAATACTAAGATGGAAAATGGTACGATTTGAGTCATTATTGGTTGACTTACTAAGTAGGCAATACTGTAGCAACAAAGGAAACTTGGAAGAAGTCTCTTGAGTTGTATTGGGTGAGTTTTTGTTTGTTGAGGTGAGTTACAGGGACGTAACTCTTTTCTTTTAAGGGGGGGGTAAAATGCGATATAATTTCGCGCTTTTGCCGTGTTTTGTTTATTTATTGCTTCAGTTTTGCCCTGTTTTGTGCCTGTTTTGTCAATTATTACTTRGAGTTACTTAACTTCGGTTTAGTAGGCATGTTTTTATTTGGAGCACATACTACAAAAGTGTGTGATCGCGTCAAGTATGGCTAGTGGAGTATTATTTTAGTAACACAAGTAGTTTACAGCAATACAATTATCCTTCCTTATGGAATTTTACCGAGAGATTGTGGATTTGGGGACAAGTTTCGGGGGCGAAACTTCTATTAAGAGGGGTAGATTGTAATCCCCCGTAATTTTCAAAAATTTATTAATATACTTCCTTATAAATATATTAGGATTTATCTTATAAAAAGATATATATTTTTATTTAAATGCCATTATTTTCATTTAAAATATATTTTGTGATAAAACGATATATATCTTATTTGAATTTTAATTTTATGATAGAAATTTATCTTTTCTTTTATCCAAAAAAAAGAGATATTTTAAAATTAAACCGTGCTAGATACTTAAATCAGAAAAAGGGTTTTAAACCTATCCTCATTCCCTCAGCCACTTTACGCTTCAACAAAAAAAAAAACGACAGAGAGAGAAGAGGAGAGCGTAACTGTTGCTTGCTGCAATCACCGCCTTGCTGCTCATCGCCGGTCTCCGCCACCATAGGCCACCATTCGGTCCTCTCTCCCCTCTTTCCTTCTTTGTTATAGAGTTTTAATTCTTATTTTAAACCTTGCAATTTTTATAAACCAATTGTTTATATTAATGTTTTGAGTAAAATTTACAAAGTTTATGAGTGTGTGTGATGTTGATTTTCATTGGGAATTTTCAGATTTATTGAATTGCAAAAATTAGGGTTTTTTCACGTTTTGATTAATCTGTCCAGTTTTAGTATTCGATTTTTATTTATTTTTCTGCTTTTCAATAAATTACAAAAATTTGGTCGTGTAATGTTCATACTAATATAAAATTTGTGTAAAATTTTCAGAATTTTCAAAGCATGTTTACTTACGGAGTCCTTGATTTCCATGTATGCTCGTATATGATTGAGA
Organism: Bassia scoparia; assembly: GCA_008642245.1. NCBI lineage: Eukaryota > Viridiplantae > Streptophyta > Magnoliopsida > Caryophyllales > Amaranthaceae > Bassia > Bassia scoparia. Next base: position 10,364 of record SNQN01011355.1, on the reverse strand, counting down.
ACTTAGAAGCATGAGTAGGAAACGTCCAAGGAGTTGTTTGGTACTCACAAATGGATTATTTGTTGTGTCATGGWCTATTTTTGTGGAGATTGAGGAGTATTGTYGAATTHATTATTCATGAGTTTGGATATGGAGGTTGACAACTAGTCAATTGTCTTTAATTAATTGTTTRGGTCTATTGAGGTAATTTACAATACGAGGATGGATTTAGTGGGGTCAAGTAAAACTTGTTCCATGAGGTGGTTTATAATACAGGAATGAATTAAGTGTAGTCAAGTGTCACTTGCTTCATGAGGTAAATTTTGATATATGGTTTAATTCCAGTGGAATTTAGTGTAACTTACTCCATGAGGTGATTTTATTACTCGTTCATGACTTAATGTGTGAATTGATCGAGTAAAGGGAAGTATTCAAGTCTTAATAACAAGATTAGTTGGCTTGTCCAACAAGTTTATTAATTATTAAAGGAATGGACTATGCTAAATTGATTGGTATGTGTTTTGTGGTCTTGTTTGTGAGTCATATGAACTTGTCAATAATTAAAGGAATTGACTATGCTAAAGGTATACAATTATGTTTAAATTTTTTTAGTAAGCGTAAGTTGTTAGTAATATGATATTTCTCTAAATGGCAAAAGTTGCTAGTAAAATGAAACGGAAGAAGTATTTAAGACGTAAAATCATGTCTACCAATAAAATTAAGGAAATTTTGTTTAGAACTACATCTTAAAAGCCCATTCTTGACAAAACCACCTTATATAGCTTTTTTAATTCAACCACTTCTTTTAACCATTTTATTTTGATAGCACCGTACCACCTCTTTATCGAAAACGCTAACAACGTTAGTTTTTTGTTAGTGTGACTCATTTTCCTTCATTTTTCCCTCCTTAATTGGTATAATCTTTCCCTCCAAGTATGGTTTATTGTTTTTACSTAATTAAACACTTTATTTTTCACAATTAGGTGTCATTGAAATTTGAATTGCACATTGAAAAAAATTTAATAGTTGACTCTTGACAAAATTTCCTAAAATTAATTGTATACAGCCGAACAATAAATATGGAACAAGAAAAAAATCAACTTTGTTAGAAAAATCGACCATAAGATCTCAAAAGGACAATACCACTACTGTTTATCGTAAATCCGTAAGTAAAACATCTCATATAGGTATTAACAAATAAAACGTAACTAGCTATAAGACCAAGATCTCACAAGTCACGATTATATATAGCTCAAGATCTCAAAAAGTATTATTAGAAGACAACCATGTATGAAAGTATAAAATTATTAAAACGGAACTATATGATGAAAAGATGAAAAAACATCTTCAACAACGAAAGCAACAAACTACATAAACTTCCAAGATCACACAAGTGAGAATTACAGCTCAACACAAGATTAGGCTTTGTTTTGCAAGGCCAAAACCTTTTTCCAAGATGGCCTAGCCAAGATATCCTTGCACCAAGCGCTCACATGAGGGCGCTCGTTGAAAGCCTTGCTCACTTTAGTAKCACTCAAGTATTGCACGTAAGGCAAGTGGTGAAGATCGGCCAAGGTGAATGAATCGCCGGCTAAGTACTTGGACGTTGCCAAGCGTGACTCGTAAACGTCGAGGACCTTAGCCAACTTGTCCTGGTTCTCTTCAACAACGGCATTGTCGGTCTCCAAGCCAAACATTCCCTTGTATACAAGCTCCCATGCGAGCTTGCTGGCTACGGGTTCAAATTGGTGAGCCTCAACTTCTGACCACACTCCTATGTTAGCCATTTGCTTTCCGCCTTGGTTCAAAAGAGGTGTTCCTTGGCTTTCATAAGTGTACGCTATGTATTTTGTGATTGCTCTTGATTCTGTTTATGAATGATTGTATTAGTATTGGTTACAATACTAACTATATATGATAGATAATCGTTTCTCTATTTTTACTGATTAGATATTACACTTTTCTTATATTCAAATTTATTTTTAATTAGATCTTATGTTTCTTCCCATAAAGTTTATCTCTACTTTCTCCGATCACACGAGCTTTTTCATTATAATTTTTTAAAATTGCATCAGGGTCCAAAAAAATCAAACATATTTTGAAAAACGAGAAAAATGATGTCATATATGTATAGTGTGGTAAWAATTAATTGAATCAACTAGTGTACGAATTGAATCATTAATCAATGTGTGTCTTACCGAATAACTTGATGTCTCCATCTTCTAAGGCTGGTATTTGACCAAATGGCTGAYATAATATGATAGAATGATAAAAGAGTGAGAAAATGCAAATCAACAAGATATAAGTTATTCTTGTTTAACAAAACTAAAGTGACAAATAGTATGTGTCATCTAGATTTTAATATTGAAAACCAGTGATCGAATCCTTTCTGCATCACTGTTTTAAGTAGGGACGTCAAACATATCAGGTCAGATTATTAATAGGTTCGTGTCAACAGGTTCACAGGTCAGCTAAACCTAACCCAAACCTAACTTGTTAATTTAGCAGGTCGAGATTTTGAAACCTAACCTAACCTCCTAAAAAACAGGTTGACCTGATTTGTGATCTGTTAACATAGGTAAGTATATGAAAAAAATCCTTCATAATATATCTGAAAGAACTGCAACCAAAGTGTTCAAACATATCAACAACGGTACTACTTAGTCTTCCAAGTTACAAACCAAGTTAAAAAAACAAACCAACAAAACTAATAATTAATCTTACAAACCATGTTTTTTTATTTTATCATAAAAGTGGCAGGTCGTTTCATGTTTATTTCAGGTTGCACCTTTCAACCCGAACCTAACCCGTTTAACTGCGGGTTAGGTTCAGGTCGACCCATTTAAACATTCAGGTTGAAAATCTCAACCCAAACTCACTAATTTCAGATTAGGTTCAGGTCGTGTTAGCAGATCAGATCAGCTTTTGACGTCCCTAGTTTTAAGTGGCTCGTTCACTTAAAAAAAAAATATATGTAGAAACTGGAGTAATGAGTAAATTGCTTACGTTAAGGGAGAGGAAAGGCTCCTGCTTGTGAGCACCGGATCTCATATCGACAGGAACCAACTCGTATTGAAGCTCCTTCTCATGAATGGCAGCAAGAGCACGTTGAGTGGCACTAGACTGAGGGATTCCATGAATTTTAATTGCCATGGTATGAGCCTAAATTGGAATTACAACGAAGATTATATGTGTAGAAGGAAGAAAAATTTGAGAGTTTAGTTTGGTTGATGAAAATTGAACATGTCCAATGTAGAATATTTATAGTGAAAATGGGAATTATAGAAATATTGAACATTCTCATGCATTGAAAAGTTAACGCAAGCAATAAATYTTCTACAAACATAATTGACTATTACAAGATTTAATATTATAAGCTTGACTTTTATTATGCCGACGTCTATAATGACGTGCAATTCCCGTTTGGGGCTGCTTGTAAATTTGTAATTGTCTGCTAGTTCATACTTAACTAACATCAAAGGAATAAACGAATATGTTTGGATTAGTGGAAGTGTCCARTTAAACAACGAACAAGGTTTGACATAGATATGTTGGATAAATGTCTAAAAGAAATAAGAACAGAATCAAAGTTTATTTGTAATGTCCTGGCATAAAGATCACTGCATTAAAGTCGTTACATTATTACTCGTACATACGGTTTCTTGACAATTGAACCTTAACGTTACATGATGTCCAAATCAATGGTGTGGAGCAAAGAAACGTACTGAGAATAAGATTGAACAATGCTACTAAAAATAATGTGTTTGAGTCTTATTTTTTCCTCAAGAAGCTAAGAATATTAAAATATGTAATGTATACTTTGTATCTAGACATAAAAAGGGCTCTCATATCAATAGACAACCTGTAACGGGATTATTTGAGCCTAGCTTTTTTTCGCGAGTAGAGCACACAAAATAAACCCGCACCGAAGTGTAGGCACGTCCCTAGACCAGCCTACACAAACACACACACTCGAAGGAATGAAAGCACACGAATAGCAAGCAAGCAAGACTACTTTTATTGATCACGCAKCTTTCTTTACWAGAGCATGAATGCCCACACCAGACTGAATGAGAAGCAAATGACAAGCACATCTATTTATAAGCTACAAGGAGTGACTACATCCCAGTCAGATAGGCCAGATAACTACCCACACTACTACAACAAAAAGCCTAAGAGACCGGTTGAAAAAGGCGAAAGATACCGTAAAACAACCGATCTCTAGGTGACAGTGCTCTTAGGGTAAGAGACCGGTTTATTTTTGCGGTCTCTTATATTGAGCAAAGAGACCGGTGCTTAGAAAAACCGGTCTCTTTAATTAGAGGGATAAGAGACCGGATCTAACTTACTAACCGATCTCTTATATGGTTTATTATGATTATTTTATTACATCAAAGAGACCGGATTTGAAGCACAACCGGTCTCTTTGATTATTTTATCAATTAAAAAAAAGTACAACAGGTGASAGGTCCCACCTACTTTATTTCACATAGTGAATAATCTCATAGCTCAATTTCAACCAAAAAGTTAACTATTAGCAAATTTACATCCAAGTTCAAAACAATAATGCCTTACGCTATAATCACAAAAATCATAAATTTAAAATATGCTTTCGGCCATAACAAATATGCTCTACTCTATGGGGTCGAAGGTGAGATTGAAAAGCTAAAAAGCTAAAATKAGCAGTGCTTAAAGATGCTGAAAGCAGATGTGCAAATTCAAAATCCGATAAGCTCCTAGATTGCTTCGCTGTCTCTTTTGCTTGCTTGAAATTGAGTTGACGATTCCTCAGTTTCAACATTGACAATTCTTCGACTAAGACGCAACCAGCTTAACGCTTCTATGCCAGACATCGTTTTCTTTACGGCAAATCAATGATGAATGAAAAATTATAATCCAACGAAAAAAAAATCAAAAAAAATAAAATAAAATTCAGGTACAAAAAGAAAACCAACATACAAAATTTAAGAACAAAAATGAAGGCCAATAAAACGAAAATCATCAGATTAGATTGAAATTTAACAAAAATGAAAAAAACAAAAATTTGATTTTTTTAACAAACACAAAAGAATAAACACAGAACAAACGAATAACAAACAAACAAACCAACATACAAACAATGGAATAACAAACAAATTGTTTTAACAAACATAGTACAAACGAATAAACCAACATACTAACACATAACAAACAGAAATTAACAAATAAACACAAATGAAACGAATAAAATCACGAAATTAAAAATGCAAAGTAGATCTGAAAATGAAAAACACCTTAGAAAAACGATTTTTTAAAAATCAAAATGGATCTAAAAAAAAGCTTGATTTGAAACCCAAAGGAATTCTGAAAAATGAAGAAAACACAAAACCCAACAATAAAATAATCCCATTAAACACTGAACAAAAAAAACAACACACTCGAAAACCAAAATATCGAAAATTTGAAAATTAAAATAAAAACCCTAAAAAACTTTAAAAATTACCAGAACAAAACGCTTACAAAAACATAACGAAAATCAGAAAAACTCAAAAATCAACATAAATGATAGTAGAAAATTGATTTTTTTGAAAACCTTAGATCTATACAAAATGGAACGAAACAAAGGGCGAAAAAAGCATTAGAATATACAAAACTACCTCCAAAAAATCGAGCAGCCAAGCGAAAATAAAGCAACAAATAARTGAATTTATTTTTTAATCAAAGTCGAACTTAAAAGAAAGAAACAGAAGAAAATTAGATAAATGAGAAAGGAGAAATGAAGAGTTTAAGGAGAAAGATGTACTGTATTTGTGAGATGAGAGAGAGAGAGGAGGTGAGATGAGGGAGGAGAGAAGTGTTTGTTTTCAATAATAAGTTAAATAAATGAGTAACAACAAAAAACTTAAATAAATGAGCTGAGTAAGGCGGTGTGAACGAGGGCGGAGGAGACAGAGAGAGAGAGAGAGAGGAGTTGTGTTATGTGGGTGAGTGGGTGTATAATGAATTTTTATTTTTGGGTCCACTAGGATCAAAGAGATCGGTTTTACTTAAAATCGGTTTCTTTGTTGAACATAAGAGATAAGTTATAAATAATTGGTCTTTTAGATGAATCTAAGAGACCGGTTTTCATTAATATCCGGTCTCTTAATTTAAGGGACCAGTTTTATATTACCACCGATCTCTTAAATATGGTCTTTTATCCAATTTTTGTAGTAGTGCCGCTATCTAGTAACCGCCATCCCTAGAAGTTTCCTTGCTGCCCATGATCCCCATGACCCATGTAGTGGGTGGTTAGCATAACCGCCCACTACTCTTGCTTGCTCATTGKACTGRTGCGACGTCACCAAGTAGTGGGGAGTGTGGGTGGTTACCATAACCGTCCACCACTCCATGRGTGTCCAAGTCATTCGGGAGAGTAGGGAGTTGTGGGAAGTTACCATAACTACCCATAACCTCCACCTTACTCACGTTTCATAGGGTAGTGGGGAGTTGTGGGAGAAGTTACCACAACTACCCATAACTCCCTCTATGTCCACGTTTCAAAGGGGTAGTGGGGAGAGTGGGGTGGTGACAATAACCGCCCACAACTCCGACTACTTGCGCGCCACTAGACAAAGAGTGGGGGAGTGTGATAGTTTCTATAACTACCCACTACTCATACCATGTCAAGGTAACCACCCGGTTGTTACTTGCCCAAGGTAACTTCCAACCCATGATCTCCACTACTTGGGATTGTGGTCTTCATGGTAACCAATTGGTAGTTACTTGGAGTGACACAACCATTGATCCCAATCATGGGTGGTTATCTTCTCGAATAACCGCCACCCGCCCTTGAGTCATACGCACAACCCTCGTGACATTGAATATCAAGGTCAGCCCAGCTAGCCCACATGGATTAACTACCGCTCTACGGTAGTTCCATCCGCCACTCCTTATGACTAGGAGTCACACCAGCCATTGTTGGTGTGCCGTAGTGCCATCACTACAAGCCACATAGCCTAGCACCTAGCCAAGCTACAAAGCTTCCCAACACCTTGAGCCTAGCACCTCGTGCGTCAAGCCATGGTACTCACAAAAAATGTCTAGGGCAAGTGAGACACCTACTCGTGCCAACTCACATGCCCATCATCCTATCCCATCGAGTCCCACTCATTGGACAAGGATTCCATAGCTCGGGCTTTACACCCGACGTAGCTGACATCATAGTAATGGGTCCACAAGTTCCGACAATCCCGAGCCAACCGTAAACACGAGAACCCATCAATATGCTCTTCGTACCTAGCATTGCCCATGCAAGTGCTAGGCAGACCCCGTAGCCATGGCCCATGTCCAAGGGAGGGACCTTCCCCCTAAAGAGTGTAAATTAATTGAATTAAGCCATGGCCCATGCTTCTCACCCTACGAGACACCCATCTCGGAGTTAAGCCATACCCTTTATACGGTTGTCCGGATTGATAATAACTTGAAACCAATAACCCTTTTATAATCCACATACTTAGGCCAACATATAAGGTACCTTACACCATACTTAGAACCCTTTATGTTTCGCTTAGTTTGGATATAAATCGCCTCGCGCCTTTTGACACGCCTTGCGCCTCAATGACACTAGCGTTGCTTCCACACATCACATAGTGCTATCGGGACAGAGCCCCACCATAGGGCCATTCCTATATACACTTGGGCACATACAAACCCAAAGAGGACACCACGTGCCTCAAACACACATAGTGCCCCTCGATAGTGCCTCGGGACTACGTAAGCCTGTTGCGGGCATGCCTACGCAACTAAGCCCTATTATTACGACATCGTAGTGCTTAGGCATGGGGAGCTCCCCTCCCCATCCTTCGAGCACAACTAATGTCTTTTACTCGTGCGAGGGTTATTGCGCCATCGTCTCCTTTGGATCGTGTGAAGACACTATACACTCGTGCTTAGGTAGTACTTCCGTTAGACATTACGCAACAAACGCCTTTGCCTCTTCGCTAGGCCAATCCTCACCCCTTGGGTCGTGCCAACACATGGCTAAGTGTCTTCACAAAAATGCGGTAACACAACCCCAAAATAAAAAGGGAAGGCAATCAATGGAAGGGCGCAAAGGCAAATTTAGGATTTTGTTAAAGGTGGATTTAGGCTTTTAATAAAGATTATGCACTCGAAACTATCAAGTTTTTAGAAAAGTTTTGTGCATATGAATTATTTGCTAAAATGATTTTTAATGATTGCGGAAAAGGTAATGCATTCATTGATGACCGTGTCACGGATGTTGCGTAAGAATTTTTAATAAGTTTGCCCATGTTGTTTTGAAAAATAGCTCCTTTTTTATTAAAAAAAAATTAACAGATTAAACTACTACTTAGATTACTTACTACTTCGTGTTATCCTTTTATAATATTAGTCATTCCATCGCGCGCAATAATTAGAAATCATGGATTATGCATAGTAATAGAAGGGTTCGTTATAGTGAATCACAATGCAATAGTACACATAGCAATCAAGAAATCACTACAAGAATCAGCCTTAATACCTACTGAAATTACCTACCGTCATTAAATTGGTAGGTAATTTTCATTTTACCTACCGCTCTGCATTTTTACCCACGAATTTTCAAAAGGTAGCTAATTACCTACCATGTTCCAATATTTACCTACCATTTCATTTAACTGTAGGTATTTACCTACTACTCTTATCAAAATACCTACTATTTATTTTTAATGTAGGTAAATACCTACCAACTTTATGATTATCACCTACCATTTTTATAAGTGCAGCTAAATAGCCACTAATAAAAATAAAATACCTACTGCTAAATGGTAGCTATTAAAATTAACCTTATTTTTCCCAACAAAACAAAAAAACCACAAAACAAACAAGTGAAACAACCAAAAACAATAAGGAAGAGAAAATTAAACCAACCCCAAAATTCTTAAACTCGACACTGCCTTTCTCCTCCCTCACACGCAGAAGCGGCTGCCTTCCCCTCCCTTGTTCGCGACTACACGACTACCCTCCTGCCATTTGCTCGTGGCTTCTCCTCCTCCCCGTACTCGTGGCTGCCTTCCCTTACTCATGCGCGCTGCCCTCTTCCCCTACTCGTATGTGGTGTTCTCTTCCCCACTAATCATGCGCGGCTACTCTTCCTCCACCTGCTCGTGGCAGCTACTGCTTCTCACTACTCAACCCAATCGCCACTTCCTTTCTTTCCCACTTGTCGGTTGTGGTCGCTGCACTTGGCTGGATCTTAGTTTAGTTGTTTTTTTCTCAAATTTATAGCATTAATAAGTTGAATTTGATTATTTAAGTTGTTGAGATTGTTTAATTTTTTAAGTTGTTGTTGAGATTATAACTCAATATATTGAATTAGGGTTGAATTGATTTATTAGGGTTTAAAGTTTGATTTTTTTTGTTTTGATTATATGTTGTCGAGTACTTGAACTAGAAAATTAGAATTTTTTTGGAATTGGGGCTGAATTTTTTMGTTCAAAAATTGATATGCAAACCGGTTGGTTAATTGCACTATATGTTGTATTTTTGCATTCAGAATTCAGAATTCAAAATTTAGAATTTAGATATTTTAATTAGTTAATCACTAAAACAAGTTGCTTCAATTCAGAACGATGTGTATTATACTATGTGTGTTGTTCTACTACTTCGTTGCTGCTGGTGTTGTATCAGAAGTATACTATTTCCCTTGCTGCCCCTAATTATATGTGAGTTGTTATATATTGTGATTTTACAACTGCTGTGTGGTCTTAGTCATAAGCCAATGTACCATACTAGCTTTCATTAACCAAATATGTGGTGTTACTGTGTTCTGTAATTTGTAACCCCCCCTTTTCTTTGCGAGGCCGCACATGACTAGTGGCATGTCATCCTACTATTCCTATATTACACATTTGACACCAATTCATGCATTCCCACTTTGTTAGTCACTGAGTATTTTGAACACTCTATTTAAAGTGTTAATTATTCATGCCTCTTATAATGATGAGGTTGGATGCTCTAGAGCTCAATGACAAACAGGAAGTCACTGACTTGCCCAAGCACAAGATACCTATTCGTTTCAAGTGGCTTTATAGAGTCAAATATAACCCTGATAAGACAATTGAAAGGCATAAATCTAGGATAGTGATCCTAGTTAATGAACAAAAATATAGAATTGATCATAAAGAAACTTTTTCCCAGTGACAAAGTTGGCTACTYTGAGGGCATTTCTCAGTGTTGCAGCAATTAAAGGATACGACATTCATCAGATGGATGTAAAAAKGGCATTTCTACATGAGGAACTTCATGAAACAATGTCTTCACCCTTGGTTATATACGATATGGATCAAGAATAAGAGAAGGTGATCATGGGAATTGTTCCAAAAATAATGCAACTATAGTCTATAAATTATTGAAATCTTTAT
>SNQN01011354.1:0-19157 GCA_008642245.1 Bassia scoparia | reverse complement strand
CTTAGTCTTTTACTATCGTGTGTGTTGTGTGGTTCTGAATCGTACCAAATGAGACCCTGGTACTATGCAAAAGGCCATAGTATAATGTTCATGCTATAAGGCCATGGGATGTTTCGGACACAATATCTAGGATGCCATATGTTCTTCCTAGCTAGGATGATGGTACTACAGACAAAGTTCCAAATCGGATTCTTCCACGCCGTAATACGGTAAGTTGTTTTTTTCATAGAAGGATTTTTAATCGGTTTGAGATAAGAAATATTTTAAAGGGTAACAGTAATATAAGACAAAAGCAAAGTACGTCGTATGGAAAAAGAAAATAAAAACAAATGTAAGAATAAAAAGAAAAACTAGAAAAAAAAAACATAAAGAATAAACTGATAACGGAGAGAGAATTTTATATTAGTTTAAAAGTTTAAGAAACATACATGTAATTAATAGTAACATAAATATGAAGAATGTTAAGGTAATTACTATGATTTACAAAACATTAATGGTAGATAGGTGGTAAATACGTGATCATGTCAAAAAGAATATGTCAATTGCTATACCATATTATTGAAGTTGATAAATTTTGAATAGTTTAAAGATAAGATATATCGATAGTATTTGTATATTAGGGCACTATCTGTCATTTCAGGTGAAATCTGATGGTGGATTACAATAATTTGTTTCTAGATAAGTGTTTAATGGCAGTTGATATATTGTTTCCTCCTTGAATTGAACTTTTAGTAATTACCTGATCAATGAAGTGTTTGTAAGTATATAGACCGCCCTCTGAAAGAATATAGACTCTGCATATCCTGTCCAAATTAAGGGGAGACTAGAGGATGGATGCTTTCAACCCAGCTCCCATCCCTCTAGCGAAATCCAACTTAAAAAAAACTAGGAATACCAACCCGAACATTCACTATAGATAGTAGAGACCCAATCGTCTCCGTCAAATCGTCATTCTGCAGTTTCCGATGTTACAACATAACTCGTCATCCTCTAGGGGAAGTGAATGGGTTGTGATTTAGACCGTCAATGCATAATGTGTATGAATTCAATGAATAGCACTTTGTACAACTCAAATATTCAACGATAAAATATTGTGTTGTCACACTATTTAATTTAAGCCATTCACAATACCGTACAAACCTCATAAGCGTCCAATGATACTAGCCTAATACTAATGTACAACATGGCCAATGGACAAAGTCCTAACAGGGCAGTGAAAGCCTAAAACTGCAGAAGGGTAGGTTGGACAAACTTAATGTGTGGAGGGTACTCATGGGTGGAGGAGGTGGTTCGCACACACGGTTGTGTAAGGGATGGAGTGTCATCGCTGCAGTACCTGTATGGTTATCTCCTGGTTAGTCGGAACTTTGGTATCCATCGATTCATAAAATCCATGTCAGTTATACTTCATATAGGCTGTGTCTGAGAGAGCCTAATACCCACTGAATGGTCGTGGTGGACCTTCTTTGGGGACTACAAAAAATAATCCTTCGACAACATTTTGATGAATCTTGTGAAACAAAATGCAATGAGAACTCGTAACGAGTTACCTGAACGAGACACTCCATCCTCACGCATACTACGAATGTCGCATAAGGGAGGATGAAGTGACAGCGTGCACACTAGGTCCAAGTCATTCATAGAAGCATCACTCTGCTCACTCGACTCCTTTACAATATAGGCGAATAGACACTGTCAGAGACATTAGAAAGACGACGTAACAAATGCAGCGGTCGAATAGTGGGTCAACAAGTTGGCCTCGTAAAACTCTCAAACATCATAAAGAATAGCAAACTCAAGGAGTAGCATCATACCTACTGCACAAAAGAAGGTTTCAGAGTATGTCACCTACAACACACTACCACCCCAATCCAAAGCTTTGCCTTGCATATATGTCACTTGAAACGCTTGTTCTGATAACCGTACTGCTAAAGAAGTGGGACAGTCGAATATGAGATCGTCCTTATTACTATAGAAGAATTGATCTCTCTTCTACCTATGGATAATAATCAAGTCCCCATTGTCACATTTTCAAATTGTACATGTATGTAGAGCCTGATCTTTGTTGACTAAAAATCTTCCTGATGGATCGCTGATCCTTTTCTAGTAAATACCATACACTGCGCGCCTTCGTATCTATTGTGTTCCTTCTCAGACATGGTACATTAATTGGCTTGGATTGAGATGCTTTTGCTCACTATTTGATGCTACCCCACCACTCATGGAACTGGCTTTGGTCAACCAAGAAGCACTATATCAGGCCTCACTTTCGCTTATACTCTTGTGAACAAGCGAGGGGCGGCCGCGCAATTTCCGAGTTTTTATGTCAATGATTCCATAGCTTCTGGCAACCTTCCTGGCTATGATCACGATTATGGTTGTGCTCACCTATCTGAATGAAATAAGAATAAAAAAGTACAAATAAACATTGCACTCTTTTCTGCATGTTTCAGACAATACCAGTGCAACACGCAAGCTATTCTATATTACAACGGCTTGGATTATATTATCAAAAGAATTCACTGATTTAATCACATCTGTCCTTAGATATCTTAAAGCGTGTCTGTTTTACTAAATTTATTAAAAAAGAATATATAGGCTAAATTGTATGATAAATAATTTTGTATGGCACGAAAAGGATATGCAAATATGTTTGTGTAACAATGGGGATGAATTCATAAATCAGCAAACAGCGTAACCTCAAACATAGGAAATTAACTCTTGATGATGCATTGTGTCATTAGAGTAACCCAAAAATGTTAAAAAAAAAAAAAAAAAAAACAAACTAAACACAAAGTCAAGCACAATGACTATGAACAAAGGGTTATTGAAGATCCGACTGCCGATCTTGTATTTTACCTCTATGAGGTTATAAATTTGTTTAATATTTTATTTTTTCTTTACTGTTTGTACTTATCGTTTCACTTTGGACTGTGTAAAATATTTTGGCGATCTCAAGCACTCATTGTGGTTTATTTTAGTTGCTATTCTTAGAATTTATGAAATGTTATTATTCAACACAGATTGGTAGTATAGTACATTATTCCTGTCTTTTTTAAGCTTATAATGTTAATTTAATCTAAGTACCTTAATTTTTATTTTCTGTTGGATAAGACCTATTATTGTCTTTCATTTACATTTTCTATTATGCTTATAATATATTAGGTGGATGTTTGATTATACATAGTGTTAGACTATTGTTTATTGGTTAATTTCATTGATTTAATTAGACATCATTTATAATTATTATCTGTATTTGTTATAATTTTTTTGATTGAAGAAACTATTCTTTTTATACTCTCAAGCTATGCCTATTTACATTTCCTACAGTAATTTTTTTAAGTAGTAGTCCTTGTGGTGTAGAGAGAAGATCTTTCACAAATCAATGTAGTTCGACCATTTGAGTATTTGGTTAACTACGAACTAACTAAAACGGTAAAGAAATCTGTGGCCAACAGCAAGATGCTGATGTCGCATAGCTTTGAATACTCAAATCGTCATATAATAAATATGAATGAAAAATACACAAAATCTATGTAAGCAATATTGAGAATGGCTAATCGAGATAATAAAAGAAACTAAATATATCATGATCTTGTTCAATTATTATAGATTAAGCTCAAACAACCAATCCATGTATCACGCAATCAATCATAAGTAGACTGCAACAATCTACATGAGACTCTAGTAGGATATCTCAACTTCACATTACAACTAGAAAAACCAAAAACACTTTTGAACATATAAATACATTAAACTAAAACACGAATCGAGGGTTGTACAATGTCTATATGTGCGCAATACTCGAAATTTCGCAAACAAATACTAATCGCAAAATCGATAGTACGAATGTACGAATCGACAAGTTATATTTTAGACGGTCCTAGCACTACACAAATCACGATTGCACGTCTATGGTCTATCGCTTATGGATTGAAACAACTTAGCTTGTTTTTTTTACAGGAAACAAAAGGTACGAAGCTAAACTTGTCATTGCAATCTCGTACTCGCCATTTTCACATTATAGACATTCAGATAGGCATTGACCAGCCACGAACAGTGTAATCACAGAAAGTACTATCTTAACGTCTATGCGGAAATATGAAGACAAGATATAACAAGTAGATATTTAAATAATAACTTGGGAAACTGACTAGCTATCATGATTACAATATGGCGTTTGCAATTCCCAAGTTAGGAGCATATTGAATCTTAACGTAAATTCTCAACTGAATCCAATTAATATATTTATATTAATTATCTTTACAATATAGCAAAAATGATCATTGCTACGATATGACCTACACACACAATGAGAATACCCAAAATCAAGAATATTATCTCATAAACACTCATCAATTGAAGTACCAATCGATCAGCATCGAAGTAAAGAATAAAAACAAAAGCGCACAAAGAATCTAACTAATAAAGTTACATAGCTGCTTAACGCAAAGCATAAAGCTATGGCATCTGTAATAGCAATTCATTCGATATATTGATTTTGCAATAGTTAAGACATGTTAAGAATCATTAAAAAGACTGCACACAAATCATTGATGTCATTTCCTATCACTCAAGGAACAATCACTATAACTAACTGAAGCTATGACAGACCTGACGAGTATTGCAAAAATAAAAACCGGAAGTGCACTGTTAGTAATCCATCAGTTATGTTCATGAAGGAGGGGAATGAAATTGTAATATGCACTGCAGCATTGAAATTACAGGGAGCTCAATTAAACTCAGTACAGAATATCAGCTTTCAAGACTTTCAATGGGAAATTGTCTTAAAAACGTAAATAAGTTAACACTCAATCAAGTTAGGGGTTTCGAAAATAAATCAACATCATACACACGGAATATCAGAACATAATAATATCAATGAAATATATAACACAAAACTTAGAGAGAGAAAGTGCATTACTCTTTATATTCCTAACGGGAAACAAACCTAATAGTACCGCCAGAGAAGACAGAAAAGAATGAACTAAACACTAGTCAGATTATACATATAACAGAAATAAGCTCTGTATATCAAATTGAACCTCAAATAACAAATACAAAAGTACAAAAATCCTAAATATAGGAATTCTAACACAACTCATAGGGAGACAACAAAAGAGTCACAAATAATTGCGGGGTATGTGAAATTATCTCGTTAAAACGGGAACGAAAACTAACAGAGAGACACAAACAGCTACAATACCACTCATATTCGGTTTGATATGATCAGGCAAAGCAAGCACAACGTCGTTGGAACTCTGATAAAGATGCAAATCGACAGAATAGTATCGTTTTCTCACCGAACAGGCATAACTAATTAAATCAAAGTCATAAAGATAAAGAAAGGAATATCCGAAAAATGAAATAGACACTCAATAATGGGCGAAACAACGGTAGAAAAAAGAAATTAATGTTGGACCATTAACCATACTCATTAAAGATTGTAGACTATGCGAATTGGACAATTGACTGATATCTCAAGAGTGCCTAATTAATATTTTTGTGCGAACTTGAGATACCAAGAAACTTTTAAGGATGGATTATAATAACGCAACGTCAAGATGACAAAGTAAGATAAAGGACTTTCTTCACAACCCATGGTTTAAAAATCACCCGTACGATGTGAGGTTTAATTAAGCTGACATATCATTATCGACAATGAGTCTCAAATTTCAAGCAATGTCAGATAACAATAATTCTCCTATAGTTGCAGTGGGGTATAACGAACAACAACCAATAACATCATGCGACAATTACAACTAGAGAAATACAATCAATTACCATCTCAGACAATTTGTCCATACACCTTAAATAGTACTACATGAAAAAAAGCTATACATTGACATCCACTGTACATCACGTGTGTGCCAACGCAACTGATGATACTCCATCTGCAAAACGCAAGCCATATGGATGAAAAAATCCGTTCAAACACACGTATGATTTATAGAAGTCTGACCGCTTCTAAAATGTCGATATAGGTAGCACTTAAAGGATTAAGCGCAGAGAGTAAGAGAAAATTTTTTTTTAAAGAGAGAAAAATAAAAATTAATGGAAGTGAGAGAAAATGAAATAAAATAAAAAAACTTTGCGGTGTCATTAGGGTGTTGTAGGATAATTTTAGGAGGCTAATGGGACTAGGTTTTGCGTGAGTGACGTCTGGGCATCCTTTTTTGTCGGTGAAGATCGTTGATTTAGTTGAGAGAATTAAAAATAGGCTAGATTGCTGAGTAATCGTTCCCTGGAACTGTGCTCAGAAACAATCAAGGGAATAACAAAATTGAAATTCCGCTCACATATTCTGCTTGCGGCAATTTCGCTAAACCTCCGATAGTATGAGCACACAGTTGGGACGCCAAAAAATTCCCGATAGTAAACGAAAACTACCATTGCCTGATATTCTTAAAAATTAAAAAGAAATAACGTATAACACTACAAAAGAAATAAGTATGTAGTAGACTCACGGAGTACCTCAAAGTACAAAGACTCCAATATGTAAGTAATCAATAAGACTTGCACAAGCTATAGTGTTTTGTGAAAAAAATGCAATTTAATCTTTCCATTGCACTTAAAAAATATAAAATCCTAGAAATTTATTTTTCTTTCTAACAAAGTTTTGATCCGTCTTTTAGTGAGGAAGAAAAAGAACTCCATTTATTTGAATTTGGTTAAGTTACAATCAAATTACTTGTTAGGTCTTCATTAATTATAAGAAATCTTTTTTGTGTTATTTAACTAAGGTAATTCTTTAAATGGAGAGGTTATTGAAATTTTTTTTAGACTAGGTGACTTTCATTTCTCTTAATTTGCTCTTTTCCTCTCCTCCATTCGATATAATTTTATTGGATCCTTCTATAAGCGTAAATTGACTGAAATGTTGACCTCAAACGTAAGGACGCAACCAACAAAGTTTTCAATGGATACGTAAGAGCTTCGAAATTAATAATTCTATAGTGAAATTAGCGAAGTTATTTGGACACAGCGCATCATCTCAAAGGCATAAACATGAAGAGAACACTAGACAAGTAGGTCGAACGGATTCGTTAACAATAATTGAATTTGAAGAAATTTAGAAAGATTGATACCAGAAGAAAACTTTGTGTCAAGTTCATAGTCCTAAAGGAGAGAAGTACCAAGTGGTATAATTAGAATAATGGAGGGTCTCGGGGGTTTCATATTTGTTAACGCGAGTTTATTTTTGCTAGCTAATTGAGGCGAATTCAAAATAAGCCAACCACACGGAAACGCCCTTTCAATACTAAACACTCATTGACCACGAATAGTGACTTAAACCTAGGATGTCGAACACGTACAAATCATGTTAGCGACTGTATGCAACATATTAATATAAAAAACACACACAATTGACCTATCGTAACCCCCTATTCGCACAGTTAAAGATCTGTGTACAATGACGACGCTACACATTATTAAAGGAAGGTATATAAGATAAGGGCGCCACACACGTAGATTTTGTTATGTCCACGATCTCTACATAATTTTATCTCATCTTTATCTCAATCCAAGATGTCGGGAAAGTTATAAAAATAATGACTACACATATTATCCGTCTTATGTAGTCGCTTTTTTTGACATGAGAAAACTAATTCGCATAAACGATTATTCAACTGACGTAGTGTTTCGATGATAATTGTTCAACAGACTTAACAAATACAAACATATAGAATGGTGTAACCCTTATGGGTTAGTTATAAATGCGGCCTCTATCTAAGTTCAAAGTCGATTTGTTGTATAGTACACGATGAGGGCAATATATCTAAAGTAGGTTATCGATTGTGCGAGACTGAATACGCATAACAGCTTAATTGTTGGTAGGCTGACTAACATATAAGAAGAACAGTAGTATGTTTCCAGAACGTAAAAAAGACTAGGCATGGAGGAGGGAGAGGATCGAGGACACCAGAATAGAAAGAAGAGCAAAGAGTATAATACCACACAGTGCGTTATACAAACCATCCTGATGAGTGTAAACCAACTTCAAAAAGGAATAAGCATTACAGCTCAGAAATAAGCCACAACCAACGCAACTTGAATTATTCGAGTTTCAACTTATATGAGCTAGTGGGTGTTAATCCCTTGATCTGTAGAGCCATTGACATCTATAATACAATCAGTCTCTCAAACAAACCTTGAGGCGCAGGCACCCTAAGAGGGCCGCCTTCGCCAGATTTTCGACTTGTGTGAACGTAAAACACCCGTCCTGCCTTCCCTGGTACTGCGAAAACTCGAAGCAAATATTGAGCTATCTCAGACAATCTTATTGATATTTATTGATCATAGATGATGTCTTATAAAATTAGGTTAGGAAAACAACCTTATCTCACAGATGTAGCTAGTATGAAAAGAAATAGAAAATAACCCCTTTCAGTAGCTATTAACTATTATAACACGTATTCTACCAATAAACGTTAATAGAACAACTACCTACAAGTTCTTACAGAACTCACCCCTTATATCCTACTTTGAACTAAAGTTTCAGATTTTAACTTGTAGCTTTATTTTAAAAGAGCAAAAGATGCTCCGAGACTATATTTCAGTTAAATACCGAGCCGACTCAAAATATCTAAACCCGGTAAGACCTGTACATAAGGACACCCCTGACAGATAGTAAACCACCTAAAGGAGACAGTCATGGAAACCAAGACGCTAACTTAAGCCATACACACATCAGGAGTAGCAAGATCATGCGGAGGCTTGTAAATTCATTGCAGACTAATATCGCTAAGCAAGAGGTAATCGGAGCTATAATTTAAGCAATAACTCAGGGGGTGTTGCCAATGGAATAAGATGAACCAGACGCCAATTCAGATTTATTCACACAGAAGAAGATCTATGTGAGTGGGACTACGGTAAGTTATTGTGTGATCCTATCCTTCTTCGGATGTGTGTGTGAACAAGTAAGGTGCTAAGAGCACCACACGACAGATTGAGATAATAATGGCGATATTGTAGGATAGACATATTACTATCAACAATTTGCCAAACGCCGAAGCTCTCAGAAAATAGACCACCACTTAACAAGTTGATTTCGATATAAGGAGTAAAACTATAGAACAGTTTAAGATATAATCTAGTATCTGGTATTAAGTTCACAAAGCCATAGAAATCCCTCCCATCTCGGTTACCCGTCACCGTTCCACTTTATCTTTCAAGGATACATTATCAATATCACACTTGGACCAAAATCCTCATTCAGTTGTAGTGCTCTATCTTATCCAAGCTGATAATTCTCAATGTAGTCACGCCGCCCTTACCTCACGATCAAAAACAAAAAAGCCATGAACTGTAAAGAGGATAAAGAGTGTTATGGCGATTAAATCTCCTTGTCACTTAACCTTCGTACCCATCAAAACGAAACTGGGACAACATGGTTGAGAGAGCGTAATCCCAACGAAGAAAAATTCAAGGAATTTATAAAAGGTGAACAGTCATGTCACATCAATGTGGCAGTAAGTGATCACCCACTAAAAAGTCACGACTTGATTGCGAATACTGTCATCATTAAGAAAAATATTGGATCCCCATCAAAGCCACACAACATAACAATTTTCTTTCTTGACTGTCACCCGCACAACTGGTGTTGAAAAACACCTGAATTTTAGGGCACAAGATAGTGGCGTCAATGAGTAACCCACCTATTAGTGCTACAACGATGTGATGTTAGTGACTATACTTTCGAGCTGAGCTCGAAAAGAGAGGGGGTTTCGATTCTAATTTATCTGTCCGGTGCATTGTACCATGGCAAGAGGTATACGCACTACACCCCCAGAAATCACCACACCACCGTATATTATACAGCTAAAAACACCACATCCTACTAAATAGTCCTCCCGCCTCTCCTACCTCTCGCAACCACACCTCCATTAACAACACCGGAACACGAGCTTTCGGTACATACTAGTTCATTTGGAGGAATTCGAGCGATACATAGACTTCCGCTGAGAAAAAACTAGAGCCCCTCTATTGCCATGTGCTCATCGCACTCGATACACCTTTGGACCGTAGGGTAATTGTGATAGAAAGATCCATATCCCAACTACCTTTGCCGAAGGTGTCGTATCCACCAACACCGGAAAAGGCTTCACCTGGCAGTTACTGGACAAAAAGTAAAGAAGTAAGGGCAATTTGCAGGGCGTTGGACATCAAAATTTTCTCAATTGATGGTTTGGCTTTAAGGTTCATTAATACCAGCAAAGGTCCCTGCCTTTTTTTGAGAAGTTGGGGAGAGTTGTAGTGGACAAATTTCTGCTCAACATCAAGATTTAAACCAATTGAGATTGGGTTACCTTATGTGAGTTCTACAAGAGCACAATTCCAACGAGATTTCTAGCATTCTGATAGTTGCATAGAATACATCCTTAATGTGCCTCGTTTTAATTTTGTTGAGTTCAAATATTTCATACTCCAATGGCAGCTTGACAGACCAACACAGCTTTACTCTCTCTCATCCTTACAGGTGGTGGCCACCCGACGGGACGGCGTCCTCTCGTGTTGAATCTTCTGGTGTTGTGCTGCGCCGCCCCTCGAACTTAGGTTGCTGTTTGGCTGCTGTTGTTGTGCTGGTTTGGCTAAATCTTCTCACTGCATTGGCTCGACAACTTATATAACGGTATAACCATTTGTCTCGGATATGCTGGTTATTTTTAAGGCTCAGTCTGCTATCTTCCATTCGGGCTTTATCTTTCCCCTAAATCTCTGTCTTAACACTTCTGAACTTTTTATATTTTTGTTCCAATGCACTTCAGTTTTTTTTGTTTCTAATGTATTATTTGATGAGAGAGTCTAGTGCTGAATTTTGCTTGGAATTATGATTTACTTGTGTTTCCAATTATATTTCTAGTATGTTCGAGTCGGAATTATTTCTGAGTTTTGCTTAATGTCCACGTTTGGGTAAGGAGTGTATCTTATGTGGTAGTATTTGGTACCAGGTGAAATTCTGTCGGGGGACTGATTACTGAAAGACCCAACATGAAATTACGAAGTTAACAGGACTATTTGTATCAATCAAATAGCGAATACGACATGGCGCTTGAATCAAGTAACCGGTAGGCTACCATAACACTTGTATGATAGCCCAGTGTGAAAGACAAAGGAAAGTTCTGCGAAGCCAAGAACATCTACTCATAAGTTAGCACGATTAAGCTATCAATTATTTTATTTTCGGTGATGGACAATATCTGACTGCTTTGTTAATATTCACTAGGGCACAATCAGTTCAAGCACCCTTCGTACCGATATCACATCTGTACTATTGAATGTTACACATGGAATTTTGGATTTCAATCTAAAAACAAATAAGTAACTCCAAAAAATGATAATACTTCTTACGTATGGATAGTCTGCATGTGTTAACAATGTATGTAAAAACCGCGTTTTAAATAAGTAGAAGATAGATAGGAAGATTTCGAACACCGATGTTACTCGATTAGAATGATAAGAATGTGACACCCATATGGCCAAATGTCCGTTCTGTAATACTCCGACACTCCCGGTTTCGCCAATTCTTGAGAAGACATAATTTTGTACCGTATATTAATCATGTCTGCGTAGCGACTGAGAAATGGAGAAGGCTAAATGCAAAGATTAGATCAAAGGTAGATAGTTCAATAAATATTGACAAAGAATAATAGATGGGGCCATCACACATTCTTTGAAAGTCAATTCCTCATAACCGATGTCTGTAAACATTGGGTTCTGTTCATTGTAATCCAAGGCGAGAATGTCAATAGTAATATCAGCGATTATAGAATAGATACTATTTTTGATATAGTTCGACACGTTCAACCTGCTGACAGTCTTCTCTTTTGGCCTTAACTTATGCTATTCATTTCCTATTACCGTTACCGCAATGAAAATTCTATATTGGCACACTGACGTCATAACAACTTACAGTAAGTCTTATGACATTATAAGATAGAATACTCCTCGAGAAGCGTCCTGCTTGTGCGCCTATCCAGCATCCATGTTACTGAATAGTCAGACCCCTCTACTGCGACGGTACTTCTAGATTTTTCAAGACCGGCTTACGCTCCTGCCCTTGAAGTTTCTAGATTCGGTTGTTATTTTCTGAGTCAGTTAGCTCTCTATAATCACAAATATTATTATGAGATAACTACTACAAATATACTATATTCCAAAATCATCTCAAATTGAGTTTTACCGCTTTGGAGTATAAAGTCAATTGGTCAGGTTGAAGTCTAAATTTGCTGTTGTTTATTATTTGTAAATTGTAAGTGGTAGATTATCGTATATGTAAGAGTCAGGTTGTTGTAAGCTCCTATTTGACTTGGGTTTCACCTTTTTGGAAATCACAAGTCCAGAGGTTGCTAATTCTTAATTACAATTAACTTATAACCCGATTCTCAAACATAAAATCCACCTTGTAGATTATGTCGTCTCAAAAGCCTCCAAAAATTTGAGTTCTACTTATTTTCATGATGTTGAGACGCGTAACTAGTTATTGAATTAATGAGATGCATAAGTTTTATCCGCTATAGTATGATATGATTTTCAAAATCTGGCAAATTTTACATACTCTGTAACGAGGATTTGTGTTCTCTTCATATCTGCCGGGTTTCTGACTATGGTCATTTTTATTTTGTTCTTTTTCATGGTATACATAGCAACATAGATTGCACTGTGATTCCTTTGGTGAATACTTATAGGTCTAGCTATCTAAACACTATCTCTTGTATTTGTGACATATAATTAATCAAGGCCTTGTTCGTGATGAGTTCGCACTGGATAAAGTCAATGGACTTTAGTGTTTTCATAAGGTGGATGCCAATAAATTTACGAATGTCAAAACTATAGGATTGTTTTGTTCCACGCTCTTCTTCGCTGGCCCTCCATTCTGAATACCTAGATGTGGTGTGTAGGGTTGTTTGGTGTGCAACTATTTTCCAGTAACATAGTAAAATAAGATAAGTTGCCTAAGTAGCTATAAGCTGCTAAACGATGATAGACAAATAATGGGGTAATAATAAAGTAGGATGAGGATACATCTTACTCTCTTTCCTCTCCCCAGAATCTAAGAGATTTGATAAGTACAACTACAGTTGAACAAGAAAACACCACCGAAATTAATCCCTTTTTGGCCACTGAGAAAGAGAGATCAGACAAAGTCTAGATAAGAAGATCAATCATATATGCATTTAGCTGAAGGCTGAGAAGAAACCTTCGAGGTCGAAAACAGTTTGCAAATGGTAATGAAAAACTAGAGAGAAGGGAAGATCAGATAAGAGAATGCTTCACATCTTTTGCGGTCGTTGCAAAGAAAAGGAGCCGGCGAAATAATGTGTGTTCATTTGGTGATGGTGAATTGAGTGAGGTTAGGGTAACATCAAAAACGTTGGTATTATCCTTTGTGTTCCATAAGTCAACTCGGTCTTAGCACTATATTATTCGAGTAGAATAAGCCTAGATAGGGTTCGATTGGAATCGACACAGAATGAGGTGCGATGGATATCCCACGTCAGGAAAAGTGGGAGAACAATCTACAGCGATGTGTAAATATATTTCTTACCCTCAACATAGCTTGTTCAGATGCGTTGGGATAAAACCAAGTGTCCTTGTGGGAGGGCTTTCTCTGTATTGTATATGGTGATGTTTCCCTAAGATAACCTTCCTCATAGATTGACTGCTATACATTGAACTTCTGTGATTCCACTAGAGCACAAATTTATTTTCTTTTTAGCATTGTTTGGCGCGCTTAGTGCTACTCAAGAGATCATTGTCGTCGTCCACAGGCGCATCATAGGAACCCACATGTTCTATTTAGATTGCACATCTGCCACTACTTCCTTGTTGAACGAAAGACAAAAAGAACAACTTGCGCCAACAAGAATATTCCTTGGCGACGAACGTGCCAAACTATTGCAATGCGAAGCAGCAAATGCTAATTTGGTACGAGTGATATTGATCTTGTCTCGTTACGAAATACTACAATGGGAAACCACTTGCTCGGGATAACGAAACACGAACACTTTGATAGAATCGGAAATTGGATTAACAAATTCTAGGAGGAGAGTTGGAAGCCGTCCCCACGTGGAAACGAAGGTCACTCAACGAATTAGATTAGTACCCCTAAGAGACCTGAAGAGAATCAAAGAGGGAGTGTTTGTTAGTAAGAATCAACTATTGTACTGCTATACACTTTCAGTATTATGTCTTCTTAGCTTCTGTTGTTCCATTTTGAGATATACCAGCAGGAGATTCAAACACCCATCTCTTTTTGCTCCCATCGTGAGATTAGCCCGCTTTTATGTACCATCGGACATAGCAACTACTAAATTTGGTAGGAGGGTTTTTTTGGTTATTGAAAAACTTAGTATGAATGACTCTACACGATTATCCTCCCATTAATCATTCCATTGGTTAACAGAAGAATTTGGACCAAAGAGCTCATTATCACGTAGTTAGGATGCTACGAGTCGATTTTCAGGTCATCCATCCACCATTCAATGCCTCTATGCTTCTCCATTAAGAGATCGTGTACATCTATTGTAAGAATTGCGATTATGACATGTAAAATAGTATTGCGGTCAATCATACATGATGGTAGAGGTTCGCAAGCTTTCTTTTTTTTTTTCTTTTCTTGGCTGAACTTTTACATCAATGGTTACAAAGAAGATGTCTTTAGGCCGCTAAGTATATGTGATTTTTTAGAGTCGCAAGAAGTGATGAGCTCTTGAAACTTGTTATGTACCACACAATCATATAATGAGTGGTGGTCGCAGTTCTTCCTAGAAGGTGGTATAACCTCCAATGAGTCTATCCACGTGTCTCGCAGACTGCAGGTATGCGCCATTGCATAACAAGCGATCTAGGTAGAAAGAAGTTACAAGTATTTGCGGATTTTGTGATCGTGTAATAGACCTTAAAAGGACAAGCAAGACGCTCTTTGCATGCAAACAAATCTATGTTTCGCTGTGCTTTGTTTCGCGTGTTTAACTTCTTTTTTTTTTCTATCTTTTATTTTATTATTAGGGTTGTGATCCATGACTATTTAAATTGTACGCATTTTAGTTAGCATATATTGTTTGCAGTAAAAAAAAATGCATATCAACTGATAAAATGATAGCAAGTGCGCCGAGTGGAATAATCCTTGGAGGGACAGGGAACTGGATCCATTCACAAGCTGATCAAAGGGAGTGCAGGGACCAGGCAATTTCTGTATATATAGAATTTGAGTCTAATTTCTAGAATCAAGACTAGGGTAGATTGTTGGAGTCTAATCAGGCTGATAGAATTGACCTAATCCTATATCTGGGTGGTTATGTATATCCAGTTCTCATCACAGTATAAGCGATCAAAGAAATATGGAAACATATACTCCTCGAAATACTACAGTATGCTACGCTGCTAATCCCTAGAATGTTGAGGAAAATATCTAAGCAATAGAGGTCAAATGCAAAATGGAAATTGAAAATTTGACATGCATTATTGAAAATGAAACATCTTGCACACCTTTTTTTTGGAGTTCGTCTAGACCTTGGATATCTATCTCATAATTTGTCGGCTAGAATTGAAGTAAATATTCCGAGACATGTTTTTAAAACATTTTAAGCTGACCACTATTTGATCTTAATGATCAAAGCCATAATAACTAGCAAGTCCGACTCTACAGGCGTGATCTTGCTTTAATATTCAAGTTTTAGACATTTTCGCGGCCAAAATTGAGCAAAAAGACACTTCACATCTCCTGAATCTTGAATAATGTTAGATCGTGATAAATTTATAGCTGTTAAATTCAACTTTTACTATACAGCTCTATCATACATAATAAAAATAAGTGATGAGACAGCTCGTAATTGAACCTAATGCTAAAATGAGACCCTCTTTATTTTTTTGATATAGAAAACAGGCGGATAGCACAGGCTATACCTTTTAATACATCTGACCAAATGACTACAGAAGGCAGCCCGACACATACAGACGAATACCATACAAATCAAAATCTATTGGTTTAATGTCTATCGCACCAAAAAGAAGACACATTCTGTCTGTTATCAATGAGTTTATACTATTACACTGGAGTCAAAGTCCACCAAAATCTCTCGTCCATTCGGTAATCATTCTTTGCTCAATGGCGACTGTCCAATTACTTACCAATGTGGCAATTGTGACTAGTAACATGCTTAAGGCACAAACAATAGCTACATCCAGTTAAAAGCAGAAAAATTTGTATTTATAGTGTCAGTGTGTGACAATCTCGGCCCCAGAGAAGAGATCCTATGTGCCTTAGAGTAGAGGGCCTATCCGACTCGAAACATGAGAGTAAATGGAGGCCTTTTTGCAAAGTGTACCATGACATTGAATCATTTGCTGCTCTGATATCTCACTCCTATCTCTTCTTCACTTAATCTCATTCAACTTGCTATCAAGTCATTGCGATTAACGATATTAACACGGGAATAATCATATCTAAAATATCTTCATTTATCTGTTCTTGTAAAATTATATGTCTATAGAAATCGGATTTTTGATGTAGTATTACTCTGTACATACTGAGATCAGTACATATGTAAGTATATAATGTTTAAGTGTCTATATTTACAATAAACTTTACGGTTGAAAAGAGAGTTATTCAAGATATTTTTTTATTGTTGTTCTATATTTATATCGTAATCAGTAACCTATCAAGAAACGCGTTAATAAATGCTGTCGAAGGAAATAGATGACATTTAGTATCTAAGAGTGTATGCCCTTTCCCATTGAAAATGTCGAGCTTTGTCTGGAAAGCCTGGTTTTGATACCAGGGAGCTTTCCGATGAGGAGCAGAGTTGAAGTGAGACAAACAAGAAACAATAATCCGTCGTATGAACTCTATTCGGCTGGTACTCCTGGCAATTTCTAACAACCTGCGTACATATGAAGAAGCTGAAGGCAGAGTTCAATCTTGATGTCGTAAATTGGACCTAAGAGGATTATAAATTGACAATTTTTGTTCAGGTGACAGRTTTTAAACATGCCCCAATTACCGAGTTAAGGAAGCCCCAACCGTAAAACATAGGATATTTGTCRTGTGCATGTTGTTAAATGATGAGTATGCACATAAGACATAACTAACCAAGTACTCCATACTATGTAATTAAGATTTTGGTATGAAAACAGAAAGGTTGATCATTCGTTAAACTGAGCTTTAAGTCCTGCATTGTTTACAAGTTACACCAGAACATTAGCTCTGAGCTCTCTGAAAGCCAGAAAGGCCAGATCGATTGTCAAATTTTACTTTACAACTATTCGCTTCATACTATTCTAGTTTTCCAAATTGCTTGATTATGTTGCAGACTTGCYGTTTCCCATTCAATCAGTGTGGATTGTGGAAGGACTTCAAAGAAATAAGAGTTGAAAACGAGGAATGACAAAGTTAACATTGAATTGCATAAATGGCCAAAATTTTGATGTCTCATACTACTACATATGTATGACATAAAGTCGGGGAAAAACCTATGAAGCTACTTTGCGGTTGTCAAGATCCCAAGGTTCAATAAGGTCCAAGATTATTTTGATTTCGATTTGGACGGTCCCTTCGAAGATCCTTTATACGGCGATTTCTTAWAAGATTTTTTCTTCGGGTTCAACTTGCTAGACTTTGAGGATCCCTTGTCTTGCTTATTCTTTGACTGTTGCTTCTCCTTCTGCAAGTTAATCTGTCTAACAGCCTGTACATGGATCAGAAGAACCAAGTCAACTCTCAATCTCAGTTCAACATATAATTTCATAATTCTACTAAATAAGCAATGTTCTCGTTCTCATAGCATACCTTGTTGACATTAAGAGAATCGTGAGAATGTTTGGACATTAGCTTGTTCAGAATCTTGTCCGTTTGTTCTTTCTCTAGTGAGCCCATGCCTTTTCCTTGTGCAACAGGTAAGAACTGGAATACCCAACAATTTAAACCAAAATTGAAAAAAAATGTCAGCTCACGAATCTTAATGGCAACAGAACACKGATATAACAAAAAGAACACCGACCTGGCGATGTTTCCCTTTATTTTTCAGTGGCTTTTCACCAGGTAATTTTTTGTCGAATTTCCCTATACTAGCAGTTGATGTTGCAGCTCCACCAGCTACCTCTTCTAGTTCAGTTTTGCTGAGTTTCTTTGGAGCATGAGTCCCGCCTATGGGCAAGGATGTAGCAGCTAGTTGAACATGGCTGGACAAAGAATTCTTATTAGCATCTCCTACTAATAATAACAAAGATAMAAAGACACATCTTGCAAATGGACACAAGTTACAATACAATCAAACGGTGCAGATTATGGTTCACCTCCAAGTAGCTAGTAGGAGTGGGTGGTTAGTAATTATGATTTGACTGAAASATAAGGAGTTGCAAAGACTATGATACTATGTTCTAATATTAAATCTAATTCCCATTGTACATATTGCTGGTTATTTTGACTATCTGGGTAACGAAGTATTTAAAAGTAAAATCAGCATCAAGCTAAGAAAAGTTCATCTCAATAGTTGTCATCAATTATAGCCCCAAGAAAAAAGTAACAACCAATTATAATACTACCTGCATAACAAAAATAAAAAAAATGCAAAATTTCCCATTTATAAAAGCCTTGGTCCCATTAATGGGATCAACTACATGAACCAAAAGTGATCATACTGGGTCATCATCCAAGAACCTCACTCTCCTTTTATATCTTTCCTAACTCTTTCCAACCAAATTTTTTTGGTCTCCCTCTACCTAATTCGAAATTTCCCAAATTCCATTTTAGTTCGTAACCCAAAAAAAAAAAACACAACAATTTCTTCAATGGTAAAAACACTTACAACCTGTTTGGTTTTATATTAGTAAAGGAAGGGAAAAGAAGAGAAAGTAAGGGAAAGGAAAGGAAAAGAAAATAAACTTATTTTCCTACGTTTGGTTCAAATAGAGGAAGTGAAAGGAATCCAACTTATTTTCTTACGTTTGGTTAGACATTAATAAAGGAAGGGAAGGAAAGGAATAAAAARTAAGTTTATTTTCTCTTTCCTCTCAAATTCCCCCAATTTTAGGAGGAAAGGAAAGGAAAGAAATTGCAAAGAAATTTTTTTGTCAATTCCTTCCGGTTCCTTTCTTTCCCCTCCTTATGTTTTTAACCAAATGCGGAAAATGTTATATTTCCTTCCACTTCCCTT
>SNQN01011353.1:6421-19157 GCA_008642245.1 Bassia scoparia | reverse complement strand
GACACTAACTCGAACGACGAAAACAACGACCACAACTAGCAAACCAAAGAAGTGACCAAAGAAAGTGAAAGGTTCAAACTAAACATGGCAAAACCAACCCCCTCCCATGATCAAATCGACTTCTCAAGTTACTCATATGACATGAAGCTCACTCTGTGAGGGAGTTTTCAAAGACAAGAGTAAGAAGAGGAAGAACGGTCTCTCGTACATCCCGTGAGTGGTGCTCGCTCAATAGGCTTGACTTATGTCTTTTAATGCAACTTGGAATCGATCAAGTGGTCTTTTCGGGGTTGTAATGGGGTTTTGGAGAAGGTGTGGAAAGGCTTTTAATGTGGTGGTAAACCTAAGAGAAGCATTTACAACCAAATATCGAACCAAGCCAAGAAAAATTATCACTAAGCATCGAARACAACTCCGAAAAGACATACACGGCCAAAACTACTAACCGAGGCACAAAATTATACAAGTGCCCAAAATCAAACAAAGAAGAAGCTACTAATTATTTACATACTAYTAACAACATATTTTTGGTGATCGCACTTGCTTTGAGAATGATACACAATGTGAACTAGCAAGTTACGATCTTTTGCAAATTTTCCTCTTTTTTTTCTTTTTTTTYWAWTTTTTYYYYTYYTTTTTKKTTTTTTTTGAGAACTAAAAGAATCATTACAAGTACCACTAATATTTACAAAAACTAAAATTACCAGTATTTACATTATTAAACTATTACAAACCGAATGCATACAACGAACCAAAACTATGCTTCTCTAGCTACGAGATACAAAGCGAGGTTAAGGCTTGTAATGTGGCTAAAAGAAATGAAGGTTGAGGCTCAAAATGAGGAACAAGGGGGGAAAAATGAAAAATAAAAACAAACGAATAAAGAAGTGAAACAAACCTAAAGGAAAAACTAACAAAAATAGCCATAATCACTTTCCAAGTAAGTCACAAGCCAAGTTCTCGATAAAATCACGTCACGGGTTTTCTTAGCACTTAAGAAATGAAGACCAAAAGATAATGAATGGTCATAGACGGATTCTCAAACTCTCACTGGGTTCTAAGAACAGCTATTGAAGCATCAAATCACACGGGAGGATCGACCAAACACATGAACCTTTCAAAATCAAAGCATCAAATCAAAGTCTCTTACGCACTAAAGAGGTCAAAGGGATCGAATTAACGACCCAAACAAAAGTGTCCATACMATGCATAAACAAGTCCAATGAGAGATCAAAAGTCAAATCAAGACTCCCCTAAAAGACTAAAAACTAACTAGAAAWGAAAAGGCTAAAGATGACTACGCAACGTTTGAAGACTAAATAGCCYTAACAAACCTTGCGAAACAATGGCCTAACAAGCACTTAAGTACAAGTGTACTCTAATGCAGAACTAGACTCAAGACTYAAAAAGAAATAAAACTAACAAAAATGGACATAACCAAACCACCGAACTCCATAAGAACCAATGAAAAGCTCTACTTAACCCCTCCCCCAAGCTAGCCTAAAAGGCGATYCCCCCAAGCTAGGAGTATGAGYCGTCCTCGTGTTCATGATGGTCATWATCACAACAATGCAATGGCAAGGGTAGGAGTAAGGTTGTATGAAGCATCGTAAACCACACTAAGGGCGGGTTAGAAGCACATGGTGGTCGAGGATGATAAAAAAAACTCTCCATTAAAGGGAAAAATCAAGCAAATAGACAACCTTAAGTCGATCTAACAAATGAAATTCCCTAACCATCGATAGATCAAAAGGCCTAACTCCAAGCGCCTTAAGACCCCAATTACACCTAACTAAAAGGAGCACTTGCACACAATTCAATAAACAAAAATAATTCAAGCAGGTTCAGAAGCTCAATTTARTTGACAAGAGATTACYAACACAACTTCAATCACAATCCAACACCATAACTTCAAYAGGGCAATTCAAATTCCAGCAATCATAAACTCACAATCACAAAGCAAGCTCAAAAGTTGCAATTTTTAAYAGTTAAATTGTTCCAAACCCACAATTGCAACTTCGACTCRGATTTTTATGACGAAATTCCACAATTAATTCAAGAAGTAATTCTGAAAATTAAACTTAAATTAAGGGTTAGAATTATACCTTAAAGAGTTGTGAAAACAACTCCAAAATCACCCCCAAATAAGCCAAAAATAGGAAAAATTCACAAGCCCACGAACACCTACTAAATCTCACACGTTGGTGTCAGGTTTCAGCCTTAAAATGACTCCAACTACAGTAAAATGCCAAAATTTTCATGGCTAAAGTCCCCCAAAAATGTCGGAAATTAAAATTGAGTGGTGATGAAATCCACTCAAAATACCAAAACCAATGCACGATCTTGAGGCAAACCAAGCTAAAAAAATGGAGCTTAAACGTACGAACAACTACAGCAGCAGCAACCACGAACAAAACCCCCAAATTTTCGAATGAAATTGAACCCTATATCCTCAAAAATTTCGAAAAAATAACCCAGAATTCTGGGTTCAAGAACGAAAAAACAAAGTTTGAAAAAGAAAAAGAGAGAGAGAGAAGTGGCGAGTAAGGAGGAGCAGCGAAGGGGAGTCACTGGGTGGTGGTGGTTGGAGTGGGTGAGGGAGAAAAGAAAAGAGGGGTTGCGAAGGTGGCTGTTTCAGACGAGGGAAGAGAGGAGAAGAGGAGAGCGAAGGGGGAAGCGGCGATTGGGCACCGTTTTTTGGTGGCAGTGGCGTTGCGTGGTGGTGGTGGTAGTGAGGGAGATGAAGGTGAGGGATAGGATGGGAAGAGAGTGTCGTGAGGTACCTAGGGATGAGAGTGAGTGAAATAAGAAAGAAATAGGGAAAAATAAAAATGAAGTTGAATTTGGTACCTGTAAGCAACACGGACTTGTTGACACCAACACGGACGTGTTGCATTAGACAGTAGCTAAATCCAACTTTCTGCCTCATTTTGCCACATTCTGATCAGATCAACAYRGACGTGTTGACCTGATTATTGCACTTCCAAACATCTTTTTATTTTCATTATTGTTTTCTAACCCTGGTTTTTCATTATTATTATTTTTTCTTCAAAACTCATTTCATACATTTTTTTTCACTTATTTTCTCTTCATTTTTTTTCATTACTTTTTTTCATCACAAAGGCTAATAAAACTAAACTACAATAAAATAAACTATAAAATAAATTAAAGCATTACAGTACGGGTTGCCTTCCACAAAGCGCGCGTTTAATGTCGCAAGCTTGACGAATTACCTCGATTGAAGATTAACCAAAGGTAGAAAGGTTTGAGCATAGCCCCACAAGTGCAAACCAATAGTCCTCCTGAAAGAACTTCTTTTATTTGAGTATACCTGAGAACCATTGCACTCGAGGAGTGTGGAGGTGGACCTTCTCATGATTTACACACTTCTCTTTCTTAATAAATATGTCATGCCATGCCTTGGACCGAGTGGTACAAGATTGTACACTCCTATATGCATATTTCATTAATATTTCCAAGGTATGCAAATCAAGCGTTATSCTCTCAAGCAMATCCACGCTTTTCTCATCTAAASGTCCYGATATAGTGATTTGAAATGGAGTTTGATCRGTTTTGACCTTCCTTGAAAYACTCACCTCRCTTTTATGTGGTTCGATCTCATGTAAATCTTTCTCAAGCTCATCCACTACTCTCTTCCAATCCCCCTGAACTCTCATTGTGGCTACCTCCTCTAACATCTCAAACCCATCACAAATCGTAGAAGCTTGACTCAAAGATTGATTTTCAGAGTTAGAGTTGAAACTTTTTACTTGTTTAACAAATTGTGGCATGGGTTGAATGAAAGGGGGGGGGGGGGGTTTGTTATTGGTGGAGGATTGTTTGGTTGGTGTTTTGTAGTGGAGGCAAGTGATGTGTATTTTAAAGAGGATATGTGGAGGCTCGGTTATTTTCCACCAATAAGCTACAAAGCTAATTTCCTCCAATGTTACACCATTTGGCGTGGAAGAACAACATAAATTTCTTATATCCCCCAAACCATGCTTCCATGCAAAGTAAGGATCGGTCCTTTCCTCCCAAGTAAAATCCATTACTTGCCATGCACAACTACACAAAAGAGTGAGTAATAACAAGCGGAAAGAAACAAAATTCAAGTAACAAGTAACATGGTAACAAGCTAAATAAACGAAAACAAAACCAATGTAACAACCAATCCCCGACAACGACGCCAAAATTTGACAGCTCGTCGTCAAGACTACCAAAGATAAATTTCCAATCTCGGTCTTACTAACTAGTAGTAGAGCAAGAAAGGGTCGAACCCACGAGAAAGGTGTTATACACCGGGATTGTTCTCGAGTAACAAGCTAAGCCAAAACTGGGTCAATGGCGATGTCACGAACACTACTAACCTAAAATGAATTACAATCAATTAACGGGACTAGGATTCGGGTTTCACCACACATAACACACATGTAACAACCAAACACAAACAATGAGGAATTCTAACATGGATCAATCGACAAGAGGAGACTTTCAAAGGTCCTAACCACTCTTTCAAGCTAGCAAGAAGAATCTCACTTGCAATCCAAGACCTATTCTCATGGCTTGGTTACAAGCTCGGTTTAAGCACAAAAGTCACGAAAGCTAGTAACATCCATAAAATCTGGCCCCTATTCTCATGTTTCCTTCATCTAAGTAGCTAGGAGGAGTTCACCTAAGAGTTCAACTCTCGTTCCTTCGTCTAAGGTCCCTAGAAAAACCACCATGGTAGCTAAGCATGGTAATTAGCAGTTGCACCTCCTAAACCACACAAGTCATGGCCAAAACAAACAAAAACCTCAAGCAAGCAATGGAAATTACATGGTGAAATGAGGGTTTCACCCAAACCATAGAATAAACTACTCACAATCCATTAAAAACATTATAACAAAAATTTAAGGTTCATAATATGTAAAATCAAAGGTAGAATCAACAATAACCAACAATTTGAGGCTAATAATCAACTAACAATGGCATAACAAGT
Source organism: Bassia scoparia (assembly GCA_008642245.1). Lineage (NCBI taxonomy): Eukaryota > Viridiplantae > Streptophyta > Magnoliopsida > Caryophyllales > Amaranthaceae > Bassia > Bassia scoparia. The sequence goes on along the minus strand of SNQN01011353.1, from coordinate 14,176 downwards.
ACTAATAATTCAAACAAAGTAATTTAACAAGAAATTAGAGGAGAGTGAAAATTACAAGAAGCTTCAATCTTGCCCAACAATGGTGGAATTCACTTGACAATGCTTTAAAGTTGAGAATCAAAGTAGAAAATACAAGAAATTTGAGAAGAAATTCAAGTATTACTAAAACCTAAGTGAGAGAAAAACAATTCAAACTAAAACTAGAGAATGAAAGAGTGAATGAGAGATAGTTAATTCGTGGCCTAAACAGCACGGCACGGGCTCGGGTTCGGGCTGGCAACTTGTCTGCCCGACTTCAATGTGTCGTAACTTTCTCGTATCTAATCGGAATCGGTCATGTGACCACTTGTTTTGAAGTTCTCGAGATGTACTTTCACCTCAAACCGATCACTAGGTAAAAGGATATCACTGTTTGAATCCACACCTAAGCATGAAAGGCTACCAAAATTGCTCCAAAAAGGACCTAAAATATACGAAAAAACACACAAACTAACCGTGAAGCATTAGTGTGATCAAAATAAGTTAAAAAATGCAAAACAACACTATAATGGTTCAAAAACACAAGAAAATAAGCACTAAAATACACCTAAAATATGTACAAATAACGACCCATCAGTTAGGAGGAGCACAAAGCAGGCTCAGATTGAACCATGGAAGGAGGGTGAAATCACACCATATGGAAAGGAGTTCATCAAAGTTAGAGGTGAGGAAGCCAGAGGTTGCAGACTTTATGTGTCTAGCAAGGGAAAATATGAAGTGGTGGATAGTAAAACCTCATTTCCCATCAACCTCCTAACCATGGTATGCAAGTGTGGCTAGTGACAAATATCAGGTATTCAAAAAACATGCTATGAGAGTCATCAACAACAACAACAAACTCAACCCTCATGTATATGTGTCCGAGTATTACAATGTTGTGAAGTACAAGGCATGCTATGATCTCACCATTCCACCCTTACTTGATCATACCTAATGGGGAGAGACAAACGCGCCTGAGATTAACCCTCCAGATGTGAAGGGGACAGTTGGAAGACTAGCTAGAAATAGGAAGAGGCAAAAAGGTGAGCCATAGAACGAAAAGAGATTAGTGACTGTGACATGCTCCAAATGTGGAGGCAAAGGTCATAACATCAATGGATGTCAAGGAGGAAAGACTGCAAAAGAAAAGAAGGAAGCTGGAGAACCAACAACCACCAAGAAAAAAGGAAGAGAGGAAGGCTTCAGCACATAGGGCAGTGTCTTTGATGTCACCAAGAAGAAAGCAACCAAAAAGAAGAAGAAGACTAATTAGAGTACTAGGCATTTTGTGTATTAAATTGAACTCAGTATGGCTATATTTTGTGTATTTTGGGTGTTATTGACTTAAGTAGTTATTGAACCATCTAAATATTTCCATTGTTATTTTGTGAACTGATGTATTCAACCTAATATTTGAACCACTTTCAATGTTATTTGGTTGTTTATGTAATTTCTGTGTTAAGAGTGTTTCGGTTACAATTTGTGTGTTTAAATTACAACAATATGCTATGAACATAAAAGTAAGACAAAGCAGATGATGTGGTTGCGTGAGATAATGTATCAACAAATTATCGGCAAACACTAGTGAGGTTCTAATTATTTTATTGTGGAAGATTTGGTTGAATAGCTAATAAAAACTGTTGGATAAAAACCTTGATAGCCTCAACTACAATGGGTTTCACTCGGCCTCAACCTTATGAGAAGTGGACGCACCACAATAGCAACGCTACTTGATTAACTCAAAACACAAAACTTAATTTTATTAACTGATTCATCCCATATTTATAGTACAAAACAAATCTGAAAATAAACTACCTAGAATAAGATATTAAATCATATTCATGTAACAACTAATTAAATATATCTATGAAATAACTAATTATATCCTAACAAACTAAAATATTTATATCTAATATCAAGATAATATCCTAACAACCTAAGAATCTCCTAATTCTATCAATCACGCGTAGCTTTCGGACTGACGTATCTCAATCTCRCGATTAATAGATGACTCAACAAAAATAAAATAAAATAATACTAAATAAATTATACTGATGCTATTGAATACGCATCAGCAGAATAGCATAACAATTCAGGGGCAAATCTCCATTTTTTCAATTGATGTGTACCATTATAGACTCTGATTTTTCACCAATCCAAAAGCTAATATTCTACACCAACCCAAAACCTAACATTCTACACCAACCCAAAACCTAAAAAATTGCTACAATCCAACCCCTAATCAACTACACCAATTCAAAACCCTAAATTACCAACCACAAAATCCCCAATTACATTTTGATAACAAGCAACACAATTAAGAAGAGCAATGTAAACACAATCATCCTAACCCCCTTAATTACAGCATCAAGCTTGCGCACAACCTTCGCATTCCCCTCTTCAATGCAAAAATTCACATTCAACTTTGCAATCAATTCTTTCGGAATTGTTGGAATTTTCCAATAAAACTTCCCACAATCGTCGCACTTGTAGTAGATCATGTCAAGATGATCCCACGACTCTGAAAACTTCGAAATCATCTTCTTCCTGCACTTGCATCTCTTCATCTCGTACTAGACTGAGTTCAGAATCTCCTGAATTGCAGTGTTGATACAAGGAGCCATTAGAAGCATTATGAGTGTCGAAATGAAAAGGTAAGGCAAAGGAATTAAGAGGTATATTTATAGGGAAACATGTGGTAAGGGCTGGTTAAGCATTGGGTTAAAGTAACAGAGTTAGGCCTCTCCGTTATTAGTAAGGGCATCTGAGGAAAAGTTCATGAGTTCAGGGGCAGACCAGACAACTGAAAAAACACAGGGGTATATCAGTAGATGTGCCAAACCTCAGGGGTATATGGGGGATATTTCCCAAAAAAATTAATACCCAATGTAGCGGAGGCATAAAACAAAATCAAAAAAATGAAATGAATACAACATGTAAATTAAAGTTCAGAAAATAAGAAAAAAGGGTGAAATAAAGGCATATTGACTTAATGAGCCATTATTGAAAACATTAGGAATATAATTAGGAAGAAATAGAAGGGAAAAATGGAAATATAATTGTGATTGAGGTCATGTATGAAGAGTTGAGGGCAAATGGCATGCCAAGAAAAATGAAGAGGAAACAACACAATCAAACCAAAGAAGACAAACAAAAAAATTGCATTAAATATGCTATGACATGTGTCATTCAAGGGAAGAAGAAGAGTCTATGAATGAATGAAGTAGAGGGTGCCACCTAGGTATGTAAGTGCTTGTTTTTATATGTTAGGTATATATTATCATACCATACATTTACAAGAATTGTTCACCAATTGTTCATACAAAAAGTAGTTACAGCTTAATATAAACTAGTTTTTTGGCCCATGCTTTTTATATATGGCCTACTTTTTTTGTTAAACATAATTTTTTTAATATAATTTTGGAAGTATTGTTTAGTTTCGATCGTCCTTTTTAAATAGTAGGTTATATATATAATATATATAATATATATATATATATATATATATTATATATATATATATATATATATATAGTATATATATATATATATATATATATATATATATATTATATATATATATATATATATATATATATATATATATATAATATATAATATATATTATATATTAGGTTGGAATTATTGTCGCATACTCGTTTACTTTAAATGATGAAATTGATAAAAGAAAGATGAAGGGATAAACTTTAGATTTTTTGATATATGATCTCACATCTTACCTATAATGATGTGGTTCGAGATGCATGGGCTTCCTCTTTCTATGGCTACCCAATGTACAAGGTGATTAAGAAACTTAAGGACTTGAAGTATAAGCTTAAGGAGTTAAACCATCGAGAGTACTCTGATATTTGAGCACAAATTAATGTCTCTCAAACATGCTTTTCTCCAAGTTAACACTGCTTTACATCAAAATCCTACAAATCTTGATTTACAACTACAAAGAGGAGGAAGGTTTACTCAATTTTGTTGCTACTAAAAAGCTTATAAACACTGCTAAACCCATTAGGCCAACGCTTTTACAGTTAGGAATTGAGAAAAGTGCATCCTTGATCTCTTGAGAAGAGAAGAGGCACACAAGTAAGTAGCATGCTGATCATCAAGCTTGGGTCCTCTGTCAATGATTTCTTGCTTAACAGAAGATTTGATTGCGGAATATCATTGGTATTGGAGCGACAAATTGGTTATACGATAATATCATTAGTCATGATTTGGTTGCGGTTGTTTAAGATTTTTTTAACTTTTGAAAAGCTCTTAAAGTAAGACCTGATCAAAACCTGGCCCGACCAAAAAACTATAGGGCTTTGGGCTGCTGAATTGGGCAAAAAAAAGCTTTGATAAACAATTTTAGGCCCGAAATTTTAATGAGCGGCTTTGGTTACATGGTCAGGCCCGTGGCCCCACCCGGCCCGTTTTTAAAATTAAAAAAAACCTATTATACACGTAAAACGCTAAAAGTAGGTAAAGCAATAACATTAAAGCAGTAAAGCTTGTAGATATATTAACTGTAAAAAAATTTGTATTTTTGTAGGTATGTTGACTCACGACAAAATCCTAAGGACTAACAACTCTACTCATCTTCCAAACTTCACGCACACACACCATCTTCTCCCTTCTTCTTTTATTTATTTTATTTTTTTATCATTTCATATTCAATCTAACATTCACTTAAAAATTAACAAATTCATCTTCAATTTGCTTCTTTTTGGGTGGAAAATCTAATTTCCTTTTATCATTTCAAATTCAAACAAGGTATGTTTGAATTCAAAAAGATTGCACTTCGTAATTTTTTTTTATTTGTTTTGTAAAATTTAAGTAAAATGTGAATTTTGTGATTTTATATATTCAAAAAAATCTGAATATTTGGTGTATATTGGTTTTTTTTAATATCTAAATTATTATCAAATTTTGGAATAGATGTGATGTTATGATTTTTTGGGTTTTTTTTTTACCGAACTTTTTCTGGAATTTTTTTTGTTGTATCCAGTTTTGTTCGAATTTTTTTGTTTTTCTTGTTTTGTGCGAAATTTTCTACTTTCTTTCTGTTTTGTGCTCTGTTTTCTGGATTTTTTTCCTATGTTTTTATATTTTGAGTGAATTATTTTCTGAAATCTGTAACTTGTAGACTATTTCATATATGAGGAGATTGAGGAGTTTAAGTTATATAAAGACCATAAGATGTCTACTAAATCAATTACTTTAATAGATGCTTTTTTAGGAGCAAATAGGCAACTATAACAGTCAGGCCYRAAAAGCACGAACTAAGCCCAAAAAGCCCACGCGGAAGGGAATTGGACATAGGACATGCCCGTTTTCAAGCCCGACCCGCTAACAGGGCACACTTTTTGCGCATGGGCCCGGCTCGGCTCGGCTCATGATAAGCTATATCTTGAAGGAATTCAACTGTACTACTCTCACTCTAGTTCCTAAATGCTCATGCCCTGAATCTATCACTGATTTTCGTCCAATAGCTTGTTGCAACATCTTGTATAAGGTGATCACAAAGCTCATGTGCTCTAGACTCAAGAATGTTCTTCCTAACATCATTTCTCACTCTCGGTCTAGTTTTATTTCAAGGAGGAAGATCTTTCATAATAGTAGCATTATTTAGGACATTGTGGGTTTATACATAAGGAAGACCACTCCTCCTAGTTGCTTGTCTTCTAAATGTTGACATTAGGATGGCTTTTGATTTTGTTAATTGGTGCTTTCTTCATGAAATGCTGCAAGGCTTGAATTTTCCTCCATAGATGATTTCCTAGATAATGRCATGTGTTTCTTCCCCAACCTTATTATCACTTTTAATGGTGGATCGCATGGTTTCTTCTCTTGGAAGAAAGGTCTTAGGTAAGGGGATCCTATGTCCCCCTTGCCTTTTGCTATTTGCATGGAKTATGTATCCAAATTGTTGTCCTTTATGGGTGATCAAACTGATTTTTCCTTTCATTACAATTCTAAAGCTCTCAAGTTAAATCATCTTGCTTTTGCAGATGATCTTATTATGTTTTCTCATGGAGATTTGGCCTCAATTAGTGGTTTGCTTTAACTTGGAATCTTGCCTCCCTTGGCAAGTATATTTGGTAAATAGCTCAAAAGAWTGATTCTCTTTGGCTTCGTTGGGTCAATCACTTATACATTAAGGATACAAATTGGAAATCTMTTTCCCCTCCTCAAACTACTAGTTGGTATTGGAAGCAGCTCTACACTGTTAAGAATATCTTTAAAGCTGGTTATACGGTAATTTGTGGTTAGGCCAAGCTAAGAGGTACACTGTCTCTAGTGGCTATTCTTGGTTAAGACAGTCTCATTCATTGGGATTTCAAGGTGTGGAATAGGTATAATATCCCAAAGAACTCCTTTATAGCTTGGTTAGCTCTCTTAAGGAGATTGAGAACCAAAGACAGTTTAATGAAATTCTCTATTACTACCTGTAATCCCCCGTAATTTTCGGATATTTATAATTATATTTTCTTATAAATATAAAACAATTATTTCATAAAGCAATGCGAGTTATTTAAGTTCTATTTAATTTTTATTATCTTCGCTTAAGATATATTTCATAAATTTATTTTAGTTGGTTTTATTTTTTTTTATTCAAAAAAATATATATATATTCAAATTTATCTAACTAAAACCTAATTTATTAAAAAGGGTTTTAATTCCCCTTACTCCTTCCTTACTCATACTTCACGCCACTTTTGCCTTCACTTTTATTTTTTCAAAACAAAAAAAAAAGAAAGAAAAGAGAAGGGAAGCCGAGACAGAGAGAGGCACGAGAGAGAGAGAGAGAGAGAGAGAGAGAGAGAGAGAGAGGAAGCCAACAACCCTGCCGCCGCCCTGTTGCCTGCCACCGGAGCCGCCTCCGCCTTGCTGCCTGCCACCGGAGCCGCGACCTGCTGCGTTGCTGCGTTGGTTGTTGCTGCTCGTTGTTGTTGTGTACACCGTGGCTGTTGTGGCTGATGAGTGCTCTGCTCACTGTTGCGCTGCCACAAACAGCGGCCTGCGGCCACCACCGACCACCACCGACCACCACCTTCGGTCGTCTCTCTCTCCCCTTGCTCCTTTATTGTTTTTCCTTCTCCCATAATCAATCCATGTTTATTTGGTTTTAATTTTCAAGCATCACTAGTACAAAAAAGGTCAAAAGCTGCGCCTCAAAAGCTGCGGTTATGTAAAAACCGCAGCTTTTAAGTGTCAAAAGCTGCGGTTTTTACAATAACCGCAGCTTTTAACCCATACTAGAGCAAAAAACAATGGAAAAAATTACAAAAGTTGCGGTTATTTGGAAAAACCGTAGCTTTTGGGTCTAAAAATAAACCAAAAAACGTGCGTGTCATTTGGAAGGCCTGTCCATATAAGAATCTCGACCCAATTGAAACACAAAGCCCTAACTTGCCTCTTTATTTCATTTCACGCCTCATCCTCTCTTATGCATTTCTCTCTCTATCCTCTCAGCCTCTCTCTCTATCCTCTCAGATCTTCTCTCCTCTCCACCATTCGCGTCGCCTCCTTCCTCTCTCCTCCCCTTTGCGTCGCCACTATTCCCCTTTCTCCTCTCCTTGCACCGCTGGTTTTCTTTCCCCCTTCGTTGCGTCGCCACCCCGAGATCTGGAGTTTTTGTATGTTTATGTTTTTTTATTTCTCATTTTTTGTATGATTTTGATTTCTGATTTCTTATTTTGTTTCGATTTTGATATTCATTTTTAGGTTTTTTTTTTT
>SNQN01011352.1:0-19157 GCA_008642245.1 Bassia scoparia | reverse complement strand
AAAGAAATAAAAGAATATACTTTTTGCCTCTTATTTGACCTTCGGCACATGATTTTGAGCTTGACTTCACATATTTCGAGCTTTTCACGAGTTCAAATACGTCTTTTAGAAACAAATCGATCACGAAACGTGATATGTTTCATCATCGGTTACTCATTTGGGGAGACACATTTAGGTGTCTACAGTGGCGCCTACATTTTTTAGCCCAAATGGCATCATAGTGTAGCAGTATAGCCCGCACAAATTGGTGAAGGTAGTCTTGTCCATGTTTTCTTCGGCCATTTTGACTTGTTTATACCCTACATACCCATCCACGTATGAGAGCAAGGAATGATTTGCGGTGTTGTCTACGAGAACGTCTATGTGTGGTAGAGGGAAGTCGTACTTTAAACTTGCTTTGTGTATGTCACGAAAGTCTACACACATTCGAACCCGTCCATCTTTCTTAGGTACTAGAACCACATTTGATATCCATTGAGGGTAATTGACGAACATAATGAAGCCTGCGTTGTGTTGCTTAATGACTTCTTGTCGAATGTTAAGGGTAACATCAGGTTTCTTGCGACGGAGCTTTTGCTTGACTGGCTTAGCTCCCTTTATGAGCAGAATTCTGTGCTGTGCAATGTCTGGATTAGTCCCTGGCATGTCATCGTAGGACTAAGCAAAAGCATCACGGAATTCTTTCAATGTTGCAACCAATTCATCCCTTTCTTGCAAACTCAGCGTCAGACCAATCTGTATCTCCCGCTGCATGTCGTTGTCGGAGATGTCAACCTTTTCTGTTTGCTCGATAAAGAAAGTTTCTTTTTGTGCTCTTTTATTGCCTTTATTAACTCATTGTTATCTTGTTTCTGTTCGAGTTGTGAATTAAAGCAATCACAAGAAGGAAAAGAGGAGTAAGTAGAAAGGAGCATGTTATTAAACTCTGAAGAGAGTACAGTTAAGTTTGTCTCCGAAGAAACTTGATTTACAAGGGAAAGGGGGATACTAGGCTCCTTGACAGAATCAAGAGGACACTACTTAGGACTAGCTATCCTAACTTCAATGACACTAGACTCAGACTCAGTCTCAGATTTAGAATCCTCGAGCATTGGTCCTTTGCCTTGGAGTAGTTATCTTCACAGTTTTGTCGTTTCTGAGTTGCTTCTTCTTGGTGTGCGTAGTACATGCTGGGGATGAACCTTTGAGGGGATCTGGATGAGTGAACTGCATGAGCCTGAATTTCGGTGCTGTGAACTCATCTAGATCAAGAAAAAGGAACTTGGCTTTCCACAGGTGGAAGGTATCCAGAAGGCTAGCATTCCAAGAAGATTCAGTCATCCCAAGCAGAGTTTAAGTGCGCCTGTGGCAGAAGCGCGACCTGCCACCATTGCCATTGCCATTGCTATTGTTGTTGCTGTTGTTGCCATAGTTGTTAGGAACTTCAACGACATTGATGCTTGATACACCCTTATAGTTAGTTGCATCATTCTTTTTTATGTAGGTTCCCTTGTTCTTGGAGTTCTCTTTGATAAGGTTATCTTCAATCTCAATGCCGATGCGGTAGACCTTGTCAAAAGTTCCCAAATATAGGTACCAAAGGTGGTTGCAGTATTTCGGGAGCAAGTTGTTGATGAAGATTTTCATCGACTCCATTTCAGAAGGGGGATTCACCATTTGAGCAGCCACTTCCTTCCAGCGAGCAAGGTAAGCGGTAAATCCTTCCTTTTCATCTTGCTTGATGATTTCAAGTTCCCTATGAGAGGTGGAAACCTGGATGTTGCTGTGGTATCGCGTCATGAGCGCCTGATTAATGTCATCCCAAAGAGCATCATCCTTGTCAGGAAGTGTAAAGAACCATATCTATCAGATGGGATCAATTCCCTTAATAGCCATAGTGGCCCTAAACCCCTTGAGGTGGAATCAAGGATCGTTAGTTGGCTTGAACTTTGGCAAGTCCGCACACTACTACATTATTAAAACTTTAATGCAACAGTCAAATGCAACGATTTTAGATAATGCAACACTTAAATGCAACATTTTTTAATAATGCAACACTATTTTGCAACAAAATGGATCAAATGCAACATGTATCTGCAACGATTGAAATAAACCATTGCATTAGGTACTGTAATGCAACAGGTTTTGTTCTAATGCAACAACATTTTATTAACCGTTGCATTAGGTAGTGTAATGCAACAATTCAAAACACCCCTAATGAAACATTTTAAAATGAAATAAATGAATAAACATTTCGTGCATTAGGTACTGTAATGAAATTTTAGAAATCGTTGCATTAGGTACTGGGCGCCACTTTTCCCTCCCAATTTTTTTCACTAAAATTGAAACCAAATATTTCCATCAAAACCAAACCCCACAAACACAGTACCAGATCGAACTCAGCTGGATCAACCCCGTACCAAGCCCGCGCTAAAAAGTTAAACGCGGCTTGGTCGTTAGCGGGGTTGAAGTTGGCTTTCCCATTAGTCGCCAACTCGTTCTCCAGAGAATCGAACATCTCGGAGAACGAGGATTGGAACTCGRGCATCACGCGGTGGCGAGTCGAGGTCATGAGCTTGAACATCATCTGCTTGAGCTTACCGTGGTTGGGTTCGGACGGGTCGAGGTAGGGTAGGAGTCTGTACCCGCCCGTGAGCTCAAGGGAGGGGGCAAAAGTGCCGGTAAAGACATCTTTTTTCTCGACTTTAGAGGTGTCGAAGAGGGTCGGAAAAGATTTACCGTCGAGCAAAACGACGACGTGTGGGTCATTGGCTACGGAGTGTTTTGGCTCTTGTTGTGGCTTGTTTTCTTTTGTGGCGTAATCCTTGAAAATTCAAGGAACTATGGTTCGAAATATTGAGTTTCGTGTGGTGTTTCCAGGCGGAAATTGCTGGGTATTTGGCCAAGCAACTACTTCAATCTGGTCACGACTCTGGGTCAGGAATTTGGGATCTTTGCTCGTGCTAGCTGCTGCCCTCGTGCGCGCTTCTTGGTGATTTGGCTCGTGGCCCTACTGAGCATACCATCTGATAATGAAGAAGAAGCCATTATTGAATTGTATTTCACGAAGAAGAAGAAGGGAGAAGAAGAAGAATGAGATAATGTGAGATTAAGATTCAACTTACTATTATACGAGTTGTTAAGTAAATGAAGTGGGACCCATTGTATAATATTACATATACGAGTCAAACATATACGAGTCAAACACTCCGTTAAAATTCAGTTAAATTTTTCCCCAAAAAGTCACCTTTTTTTGGGTTTTTGAAAGTTCAAGGATAATTTGAAAGGGGTCAAAAAAAGTAATGTGCATTTTGGAAAAAACGTTAAAGTTCAGGGGCACCTATGATAAAATCCCATATTTCTTAAATCTGAAGCATAAAATCATTTCCTTCAAAACCAAAAAAACCCTCTTTTCCGTCAAGACTTCAGAACCCTCTCTTTCGATCCAAACCCCTCTTTCGATTGAGCTCAAATCCAACTTCATTATTCATACCAACTTTCAACAACAAAAAATGAATTTTTTTTATAGAGATTGCTTTCTTGCTTCATTAGTTCGATTATTTGCTTCGTTTCTTCATTGCTTCACTTCTTCTGCTTTGCTTCTCAATGCTTTCATGATTATTCGCTTCTCATCAGGTATATGTGTTCAATTTCTTTTTGGTCGTTTTTATCCCCCAAAATCTAGATTTTGTTCAATTTTGTCCTGATTATTTCTCATTAGTTCCATTATTTCTCCTGATTTTTCGATTTAGGTGGAGACCAAGTGGAATTTGCCCTTTTGGTTTTGCTAGCTTTTATATTTTAAATTTTTTTCGTGTTTTTTAAATTTATTTAGTTTTATTATCTATATTTTAATCTATTTTTTTGGTACTGAATTTATTGGGGAATGATTTTAAAAGAATTGTTATTCTTTTCTGCTACTGCTGGTGTAGTGTCGTATTGTTGTTAGAATTCTTTTTTTTAAATTTTTGTAAAATGAAGAGTCTTTTGATGTATTTTGTTATTGTTGGATTTTTGAATATGTCTAAGTTGTTTGAGATTGCTGACTGCAAATATTGTGTCCGTTTGCAATTTGTGTTAGAAATTAGGCCATTGTTGTACTAAATTTTCACACAGTTTACTACACTCAATGATTGATATGCATTTGGACAACGCTTTATTCTTTTTTGGGTGTTTTAAGGCCTTCGCATGAACTCATCAAGGATTCTGGACTCAGAGCCATTGTTGTTGTGTTTTAGTTTTGTTTTGGTAGCTCATTTTGCTAAAATGACTAAAATGCTATTATTTTTGTGATTTTGTCAAAGTGTACTTGTATAATACAAATTTGGTAAGCTCTTTAGTGCATGAGAGAGGATTTTTATTCGTGTTTTCAAAATCTTAATTTTTCCTCACAAAGTCATTTCTTGCTTTTCGTTATCATGTATTTTATTATGAATTTATGATTGTGAAAATGGTTCATTAATACTGTATCACATGGATTTGTAAAAGGCTTAAGAATTAATTTATAAGAAGGGGCATTGTGTTGGTGGTTAATGTTTGTTGGTTTGCTGAGATTAGCCTCTGTTTGGTTCGGTTTCTYCAACATATGGGCTCTTCGTCTTGCTGTTTTCTCTCAAACTGAAAGTATGCTCCTTTTTCCATTTTCAATGATTTCTATTTGCATTTTAGCTTATTGCCTTTATTGTCATTCAATATCCCATGTTCTTGGGTCATGTTTGTTTAACTTTATAATTGGGTTGTTAACTGGTAGTCAATTCAAGAACAAATCTTTTTTATTGTTTTGAGATCATCATTTTGGTTTTCTGCTGAATTATTAATTTGGGTTTTGTAAACAATTACTTTTATGATGATTGATGAATCCCCAATTGTAATTTTCAAGACATGTTGCAATATGGTTGAGAATCCCAAAGTTAATGAATTGCTTAAACTAAGGAYTAGCTTATGTGGGATGTGATTGACCCTAGAAATTCTGTGGTAGCAAAATATCTGATTGTTGTGTATGTTCAAAGAATTATTCCATATCTTATGCTTTGAGAAATATATCACATTAGCATGTAACTTCACATTATTACTGGATCTCCACATTTGGGATCACCGAATGGCACTCAGCAAAACAATTGATGGGCTTTTAATGATTTAATTATAAAAGTTTTGCCTCAATTTCTTTACCGGAATCTTGATTTGATCTCTTGGATGTGTGAGATTTGATTTGCTTTGGGTGGACTTTATTTTAGGAGCAATGTTTCTTTCATATTGTTTAAGATAATGAAGCCCACTTTATAAGTAACATACTTGGTCGCTACTAATAATAACTTGCAACTTGCTACTAATTATAACATACCTGGTTCTTTAATACTGTATCACATGGCTTTGTGAAAATGTTTGCTTGATAAGAAGGGGCAAATAATACTATCATGGCCCAATATAGGTATGGGAGTTGCATGTGTAACTGTGATAAGCTCGGGTAGTAGATGAAACTTCTGATCTACGATTAGTCCTTCCAACATAACCTTTTACATATGCCTTGGTACATAATGATAATAGTTGCATGCCTAAGTCTAGATTTTCCTACTTTTTCAAGCCTATCTAGATTTTTCACTATAGTTTTTAATACACATTAGAAGGATCGGTGAAGCTTTGAGTTTAGGATTCGCTAAATGGAGCTCTAGCCGTAGTAAACACACCAAACTTTATTTCCTTATAGTTATATATGCTTATTTTGAAGATTGTCAATCTTGGTTACATATATTTGGTACATTCACTATGAAAGGGTTCAATTCAAGATTGGCATGTGTGTTAAAAGTCTAATCTTAAACCAGTTGGACTTGGGGAGCTGGGGAGCAATAACGGAATAGTTCATTAGAGATGCCTTTCTTCATGTTATAAATGCTTACTATGGCAAAACTCACTTGTGTGTGTGTATAAAAGTCATAAAACAAAGGACTGAGAGGTTTTGGTGTCCGTGCTTACCACTAAATAGAGCATAGCATAGATTTGTTGACATTCTAATGTAGATTTAGGGGGTGCCTTGATACCATAGTTCAAAACAAATATAGTCTTGTATATGCCTAACCTGCACAAAACGCGAGGTACTCAAGCTGTTCTGTTTTTGCTGTGATGCTGCCGTGTTGCTGCTACTGCAATGCCCAGCGGCCCACTTCCCAAGGTAGGAACCTGCTCCATCCCCCGTTGCTACACCTGGTCTAGTGCTATTGGCCAGCCCCAACAAGCGGCGCAGCTAATGCTACTGTCTGCACTATTCCCAAGAAAAGGGAGTTGTCCTGTTGTTGCATCATTGGAGCAGTAACCAAGGGACGTTGCTGTTGTTCCCGGTAGTGTTGTTGTGTTGGTACAGTGGGCGCAGCCACTTCCGTGGCCCGATTATAATGTTTAGCTTCTAATATATTTATAATGTTTAGCTTATGTACTCGATAATTGTCTTTTAAGTTCTAATATATATCTAAATGTTTGAAAGTATTTAGGTACAACATGAGCTAAATGAGTCAGACAATGAATCAATGAATCATGGTGAAGATTTGGAAGGGTGATTCATAGAGTTTGCAATGAATGGAGCTCAACATAGATTATGTATTTAGGTATATATTATATTAGTGATGATAATTGTCCATGATGTGTAGATATTTTATGGGGTCTTTTGTGTAGAAATATTACTAAACAAATACGTAATTTGGTTTCAAACAAAAGGAGGATGTCGTAATTAATATGCAATGCGATCTAGCTAGCTTTATTTTGTTGACAAACATTGTAATTAAGTTGCATATTATGATATTATTGATTAATATAAATATATATATTTTAGTTATGATTATTCTCTTATTATTAGATATCTTTGTTGTTAATTATTTAGTTCCATGATTAATAAATATAATAATATAATATTATTTAATTTAATTTTCATTTTATTATGTTCAAGAAGTGTTGCGTTAGGTAGTATTTTATCAAATGCAACGGTTGAGATTTTGGTCAAAATGTTGCATTAGACCTAATGTACCAATTAATTTTTATAATTTAAGTTGTTGCAAAAGATAAAGTTGACCGTTACATTTATCTAATGCAACGGTTGAAATTTGGTCAAATGATTGCATTAGACCTAATGCAACAGTTAATATTATGATATAAATCGTTGCAAAAGAAAAATTAATCGTTGCAACGGTTCATAAAGAGTTAAAAAAACGTTGCATTAGGTCATTTTTGGTGTTGCATTAGACCTAATGCAACGACTTTGACTTATTTCTTAAAACTGTTGCATTAGGCTGATAAAAGTGTTGCATTAGACCTAACGCAACGCCTTCAAATGTCCTTTTGCAACACTTTTTGAAGGCTATTCCAACGATTTTTGGTGTTGCATTAAAGTTTAAATGTAGTAGGGGCAATAGAGAATTTCTTGGGGATCTTAGCTGAAATGTCCTCGAGTTCTGGTGTCTCAAAGTAGGCATTCTTGTTCGTTGCCTTCAAGACCATCTTTTTGTTGTTCTTAAGAATGACCTCGAATGACTTAGCTTGCTCAAGTGCAGCAAGCTTGGCTTGCAAAGTACCAATGGTGGCTTGCATCTGGGCCATGGCGTCGTTTTCTTCTCCCATTGAATGAGGTGTGGATTGTGTTGTGTCTTCGGTGTCTATTGTACTAGTGAAAGAGAGCCTTGATTTCGGAATGGGCTTCCGAGTAGATAAACCCTTCGGAGTTGTTGAAGTGACCGGTTGCTTACCCCGAACCAATCGAGCTCCATGTTTTCGAACCCAAATCGGCGGGGTGTTCGACCTCAGCCCTATCTTGTTTGCACATGGATCAAAAGTTAAGTTCCATGTCGAATCAACCTGTGATGCAGCACATTTCTTAGGGGTGATCATTCCATTGCCTATTGACTGTCTCAAAAATGTAAAAAAGTGCATGAACGTCGGATATTTGCCTTTCGCCTTTTATTTTCATTTTTCACATTTTGTTTTGTTTTTTTATTTGTGTTTTGCGTTTTCTTTTCTTTTTTTTTTTTGAAAAGGTGAAGTTCAAAGGTCCGACGTCTGTTTACAATTGTATGACATGACAAAGACGCAACGCCTAATGATTCTTGTTTACAACCACTTCGACATTACGACGCCTGAGGAATGATCACCTTGTTATATGAGGACTGTTACATAACTCAATGAATTGTTTGTTATGTATTTAAAGCTAGGGTCCTTAGTCTAAAAGCACGTAGCACGTTGTCACGCTAGCTTGAACCCTATATGCAAAAGAAAAACAAAAGTCCAGCCACCTAGAGTTCGTTGCTACGTTATCGAACAAGTCAGTCCTGGTGTCCAAGAGGGTCCCATGAGTAGGCTCAGAACGATCCATAACATATCCAACCTGTTGTGATGATCAAAGGAGGTCTAAACCATTATGGCTTTGCAGTGCCCGCAGCCGCGCGTCATGGTGCCTATGGGCATCAAGTTTAAGAGTTGGCTACATAGGTAGTGCACCAGCGCCAATTTTAAGCGAGCCTTCCCTGTCTTGTCTCAAGTTTAGAACGCACTTATATGAGACGTGATGTCTAGAAAATGGAAACTCAGTGCCAACGACCTAAGTTCCGTGTAATGCAAGATGCCTAAAACACAATGCCGTCTTAAGGACGCTGAAATCGCATAACAATTCGAATATTGCTCGCACATCACTTAAGGTCATAGCTTTAGTGAATTCCCCACTGAAGTCGCCAAAAAACTGTACGGTCACCGGGGCATCACCAAGCCGGACTAGGTCCGGTCCCTTTGCTCCGGGAGGTATAATTTAAGGGCGGCTCGGTTCGTTTGCTAGAATTGAATTCTTGATTTTGCATATTGTAACTATGCCTGGAGTTGTGTGTTTATAATCGAAATGAGTAAAGAAAGTCGCCACCGCACTTCTTTTGGGAAGCTGCGGAACTCGTTTTAAACCTTGGCTATAATTTCATAAAGAAGGCGAAAGACTCCATGTCTGGTAGTGCACCAAAGTTCTGGATTAGGGGACAAGGGTAAGGGTGAAGTAGTGCACAACACCCCCCTCGCATCTAGCGGCCTCTACTCACTTATTGCGAGTTTGTTGTCCTAAAGACAACAACAAATTGTTTTCCGTTTTAAACCCTAACAATGCAAGATTACTAGGCGGTTAGCAAAATACTATGCAAATAGTGTCTAATTTGTTTTGGCATGTGTTGTTAATTCCGTATTCTAGGAACCTAATGCCGGTTGTCCATAGTTATCTTATTAGGCGTGAAACACGAAATTTGCAGGTCTTGATTAAAGCATATTATAGTTGTGAGACAAGCATGCAAGCACTCGTACGAGGAATTTAAAGTTATGCCTTAAGATTGCATTTCATTTGGTCGAATGGTTCGTTAATTAGTATTACATGCAAATTACATAGAAAGTCGGACTTCGAAAAAAGCATGCAAAGAGGGGTTTAGAATTGAGAGGTTGGCCTCAAACCTACCTCGCAACACGATGTCGAAGACCAAGGACGTAGCTTCGGACACTTCGGAACCCTTGGAACCCTTGAAAACCTCATAAATCTATTGCAAAAGAGTGCTTGAATATGTTTTCATGTGTTTGAATTGTGTTTGAAAGTGTTTGAGTGTGTTTGAAMGTGTTTGTGAGAGAGAATGAGAGAGAAAGAGAGAGAGAGAGAGAGAGTCGGACGAGTGAGGAAGAGAAGCCAATAACTCGTCAAATGAATAAAGGGGATCCCTATTTATAGGCAAGGGTCGAAATCGGTCAAAATAGGCAATTTTTGGGTGCAATTACGCCCAAAACTAGGCGTCATTGCGCTTAAAACTGGGTGTAATTATGCCTGGCATTTTCCTGGATTTTGACCGATTTTCCTTGCCTCAAATAGTGTGATTGCGATGAAATAATATCGTAATATAATCGTACGTGATTTTATACGATTACAATCTGATATTATTGTGATTGCGACGGATATTATTGCGATACTCGGGATTGTTTTACCTCGAATACCGAGATTGTAAAGAAATAATATTGTAATATAATCGTATAAAATATATACGTGATTTTATAAGATCATAGTTGATATTATTGTGATGCTTGGGATATTTGGCTTCCTCAGGAAGCTTGTATCGCGGCAAAATATCCCGGGATGGCCCCCTTTGCTCGGTTTTTCGTTTTTGCTTAAGAAATTCGTAAATATTAAACCATAAATCGAAAAATTTTAGAACACATATGTAAAAATTCATTGTGAAAAATAGTGTGCTGTGTTAAATTTTTTTTAAATTTTGGAATTGTTTTCATAACTTAATTAATTAGGGGAAAATTAATTAAATTGTTGAAAATTCCGAAAATTGCCAAAAATACTTAGAAAAATTCCGAAAAATTCTAGAAGATTTTTTGAAAATAAGTTAAAAATATTTGAAAATGAAAACTTATTTTTTGAGGTGCCAAACACTAGGAAGAGGTGTCCGGTACAAGGGAATCTGTCTTTTTTAGGGTCTATCATGGTCCTAGCTCTCTCGATTTGACTTGTGTGTTGCGAGGGGTGTCTTATCATTGGCTGTTTTGGGCTAGGGACAAATGTATGTATCTACAAGCACCCTATTAATTTGATTAATTTGAAGTGATCACAATAATTAGGCTTGGTAGTGGTATTTGCATGATAGAAACTCACTATTTTAATAGATTTCTAAGGCTAGAGCGCTTCCTAAGGTAAAAATAGCTAAGTTGTTGTGTATTCAATGGATTTGATCGAATGAAATTACAATAAGACGGAGCAGAGGCCGCTACATGCGGGCGGATTGGGTCAAAGATTTTTTTCGTACCATGTCCTCGAACCCACGAACTGGTTACTTGATTAAATAGTGGGGCCATTAACTTGGCACCAATGTTTTGGGCGTTTGTGATTAACTTGTATAGGCACGGTGGTGATTCCCCACTTCACAACACTACCCTGACGCACTCACGTGTGGGATCCGTGGCTCAAGCCCAAGAATGAAATTGATGTAGGACAAGTTCCAATAAGGGCACACGCCTACAAAATTGCGACTTCACTAGGGATAATCAACGTTAGGTGAAGTGGACAGACTTGAATGTCTCGTAATTCCATTAATATTTTTTGTTGAATTGTGCATATTTCATGTAGCCCTTTCGAATAGGGTCACGCCTTGGGATCCATGCTTTCACATGGGTATGTTTTATACTCGAGATCGCCTTAAGGGGGGAAACTTATTTGGTGCCTATGGTTGATTGATCATATGGCTAAGGCAAGTCCTATCCCGTCCATGCTGCGTGTGCACATTTTACTTGATGCGTGTACATAAGAGCTAACTTGGCCATACATCGCTAATTCCTAGTGCTAAAGTGTGGGCCAAGCTCTACTTTTAGGCGCGATACCTCTTTGACTTAACAAAGCCGACCATTCATTCTCTTAGATCTAGACCTTAAGGGGACTTGAACTCATGATTTATGTTGAGTAATTAATATGTGCATATTAGAATATTTTAGCCTTAGATATTAGGATTTTTATGTATTTGACTTGGCCTAACACACAAGCATATAGATCATAGCAATCTTTAGTTAGACTTAGGATTAAACATGCATATTTTTCATATTGTAAAAAAAAAAAAGCAATTGCTTTCTACAAAAATAAAAATCGAAAGAAATAGAAAAGATAAAAATCAAAAAAAGTGCTAAGAAATCAAAAATAAGAGAAAAAATCGTGGAAAACAATGGTTTTGCATTCATGTAGGATTTTTCTTTTAGTTCATGCATTTAGGAAGATGGTCGTGTTAAGAGAATGCATTGAGTCCATGAGTCAAACGAAGCATCGTTATTAGTAGGAAGTCGTATTACATTGCATAGTTCAACATTGAGATCTCTACTTGGACTCGCAACATTAGTAGAAAAATAGACAAAAGCTGCACCTTAAATGCTGGGGTTAAAATAAAACCCCGGCTTTTAAGTGTCAAAAGCTGGGGTTTTTTAATCAATCTTAGAGCCTAAAAATTGAAAAAAAACACAGATGCTGTTGTTTTTTGGTAAAATCGCAGCTTTTGGTCAATGGTACGAGGCTTCTTTATCATCATCTCGGCACAATAACAACATAAACAATTCCCAACTAGCTTGCCCCTTTAAATCCAAAATAAACCCCAATTCCGTCATTCACTTCTCACTGATTCACGCCTCTCTCATTAACTTCTCTCTCATCACTCTAACCTGTCTTCGCTCACTTCTCTCCCATCTTTCTCACCTCTCTTTGTTCACTTCTCTCTTTCAAGCACCACCACAACAGAACTAAGATTGTGGACAAGCGCAAGCCGAGATCGGAGGCCAAGGCGGAGTCGAAGGCGCAGTCGGAGGAGCTGAGGAAAAGGACAAGTTGCCATGGACCTAGGCGGCGTTGGGCGGCGCGTGGGAGGAAGGCGACGGAGTGGAGTAGGACGGCGGAGGCGAACTCGATTCTGCTGTTGGAGAGACGGTTGAGGCTGACGTGCTCGATGGAGGCAATTTTGGCAAGAGGGTCTTGCTCGAGGGAGTTGTCTTCAATGCAGTTTAGGGTTACCACTAAGAGCGGGCTCAATCTGGGCATTTGATTTTAATTTCTAGGTTTTTTTTACAAATACTCAATTTTTTTGAATTTTTGTTATTTACTGCGTCGAATTTTATTATGGTTTCAAGGGTTTTTTTTAGAATTAAATTGTTTTCGAAATTTTTGTTAATTTTTCTATATTTCTCAATTTGTTATTCACAGCGTCGAATTATTTGTGTAAATCTAAGTTCTTGTTGATTTTTTGTGTGATTTTTTATGTTTCTCACTTTTTCTTTGTTGTTTGCATTTTTTGATTTGGGGTTTTGTAGGCATGTGCCCTCGTCGGAGTCTACGTCCTACGTCGATTTTGTTCTTGGGCTTGAGCCACGGATTCTGCACGTGAGTGCATTGGGGCAGTGCTATAGAGGAGGGAATCGCCACCGTGCCTATATAGGTTAATCACGGACGCTCGAAACATTGGTGCCAAGTCAAAGGCCCCATTGTTTGATCCAATAACTAGTTCATTGGTTGGGGACATGGTAAGAAAAGAATCATTGACCTAATCCGCCTGCATATAGCGGCCTCTGCTCGGTCTCATTGTAATTCCATTCGATCAAATGCATTAAATACACACTAACTTAGCAATTTTATCCTTAGGAAGGGCTCTAGCCTTAGAAGTCTATTAAAAGTGTGAGTTTCTATCAGTAAAGAAACGACTCCGAAAGTAGCGACAAATTTGAGAACCTTGGATTTTGATGAGTGATTTGTGACAGGGATTTTTTAGAGTTTCGAATCGCCTGAAGTCCAAGAGAATTCGTTGATTTAATGTTGATTTTCGCTGATCAAAGCTGATTTTTTGTTGATGTTCCAATAAGCATTGAGAGCATGTTTTAGATAGCAAAGACTAATTTTATCTATCTTTTTTATGATATCTTTGGGAATTTTGGCATCTATATCTTTTGATTCTAATCCGTTATCCGAAGTAAAATTTATCCACTTTTAAATAAACTTGGTGGAAAAGATTTATCTTTTGAAATATGTGGATCATTCACGAATTATCTGGATTTATCTAAAAACTTCTAAAAGGCATGTCGCGCACCTAACAAAGATAATAATTTACCTAACTATTTCTACTAACTATGTAGTAGGGTAAGTTAGGGTCGATCACGTAGAGAAGGTTCAATTAATTATTGGTCACTAAGAGTTACAATTAGTTAAGTAAAACATACTCAAGAGAGTTGGGAACTAATAATAACTAAGAAGGCTAAAGAACTAAAACATCTAGAATTAAGTATCCCCGCTAAGATAAACAAATGTAATCATTAATCTTACCCCAAATCAATCAGGAAAATATTCAACAGGATAGATGCGCCCTGTATTAATACAAAGGATTTCTTTCGATAGATTAATCAATGGCTTCCCTAGCTATGTAATCGTACCTATTTTCATGGAGTCATACATAATAGAGACATTAAGAATAGCATCCTAAAATCCTAACATGTCTGTTCAACTCCTTTCGTGATTCTTTTTCCTACTTTTGCCTAGGGTTCTAAAATCGATTATGTAACACCCCTTGGTGTGAACAGGAGCCCACCAGTAGATATTGTCTTCTTTGGGCCTAGCCCGCAAGGATTTGCTTTTGGTGTGGGCTGTTTACTACCCAAAATAGCTCTACTAGGTTGAGGTATCAATCTACCTATATAGTGACTTCGTTCTCCTCAACTTCCGATGTGGGATGAAACCCTAGTTCCTGTCACCACCCTTGAAAAGGCACTGCGTCTCGAAGGCACGACATAACACCGGAATGGGCCCTGTCACTGATACCACTGTAACACCCCTTGGTGTGAACAGAGCACCCACTAGTAGATATTGTCCTCTTTGGCCTAGCCCGCAAGGGTTGGGATGCGATTTCATTTGCTTCCTTCCTAGGGCCGTCTGATCAACGCGTCTCTTTATTTTATTTTAAAAACGGATTTTATCCAAAATGGGTTAGTTTGAGACTCATCTAACTATGGTGACGGAGTCGCGCCCGTGTCGCCATCTGGTTATTGAAGTTTGATGCCTTTCGACGGGGGGCATGGAGAATTGAACTGTGGCACCTAGTGTGTCTGGGATTGAACTGTGGCACTCGTTGTCTTGGATTTGGACAACCTTGCTATTGCTCAAATCATATCTAAATATAGTATAATATATTGAGTCATGTATTAGAGTCGAGTAAGTTATGTTGCAGCACAACCTAATTAACAGGAGCTGTTGATGTTGATATTTTGGATTGTGTTGTATTGAGCAGCTATATATAATAAATAGTGATATTGTCTGCGTTTGGGATCTGTCGTATGCGTATAATGTTGTTTAAGTGGTTATGACACCACAGTTGAGTTTCTTTTGTTTCTAAGCAAGTGTCGTAACTGGTATGTCCAGTTTTTAGGGAGATGCTGTCCGTTTGTTTTCTGATTTCGTAATTTGTATATACTAGCTTTGCTGATTGTGTGCTTGTGTTTGTTTGTTGTCGTCCACACTTTTTTCTTTTGGTGGACTTGTGATGATCCTTATTCATTGGAATTATGGGGAGAGATTCTCACAAGTTAGCATAAAGTAACTAAGACTTGGATGGATGGTCTGAGTGGAGACCGACGTACGATAGTTTTTATACGTATCGTAGACTCTTAGAACATTTTGACATTTCGGATTTGCTATGTTTTTTAAAAAAAGGCATTTTGCCTTGGTTTGCGAATAAGGGCCGTAATGGTTCAACTTGTTAAACGAGTTTTACATATTAGGATTTAATACTGGATTTGAACTGTTTGCGCTAATTGATTTCCGCTGCAATTTAATGATTTAGCCTAAACGTTTAACACTGTGGCGGTAACATGCCAATGGTTTCCGTATTTTAGTTTAATATTTAACAGGTAAAAGTGGAAGAATTATTGGGGTGTTACAAAGTGGTATCAGTTTTAAAAGCTAGAAAATTTTCCTTTCACAATTCTTTTACAAACCCCCGGTTTATTTCAATATTTCTTCTTGAAAACAACAAATACTATTTTACAAACAATATTATAGGATTTCTTCCTTTCTTCAACTAATTCGGTGAGATTTGGTAGTTTAGGAAGGGAACGTTTATGTGTTTCATTTCACACTTTTATGCTTGTTGGAATAATTGTTCTATGTTTAATCTAATTTATAAATGTTTGTATGGTACATCATTCCTGTCTTGTTTCTTTTTCAAGTTGACATATGCTCTCAATACAATTTTCCTTTTACCAAAACTTTGTTAACCTACTTTTCGAGTTACGAGGACGTAATCTTTTTAAGGGGAGTATGATGTGCTAATTTTTTTTAAAACAATCAGTTATTTCGCGAAATAATTTTGCTAAAAAATAAAACTTTTGATTATTCAAGATTATAAACCAAAATTTTCATGCGGTGTTCTTGCAAAGTCTTTATATAATTCAAATTTAAAAATAGAGTTCTACGTAATAATTCTCGTTCTTACATGTTGTTTTGTCTCCTTTAAACAAAATAAAAAAAGGGCATTTGATTTAATTATGTTTTGGTTTACATTTTGTAGTATTTGCCACGTCTCGCGTTATTTTAGTAGTGGGAAGTTAATTACAGTGCAGTCATGTGCACACAAGAAATAGAAAAACCGAAGGACGACGTCATAGAAACGATGGATAACATTTTATTTTCTCTCCCGAATCCACCAGAAGAGTTTCAACGCTATCTACGGGAGTATAAAGCAGCGCAAGATAAGGAAGATAAAATTAAAATTTTCCAAAGAACTTTGGATGACACCGCGTCCAGTGATTCTTCGAAAAGAAAAGAGGACGACGTCAATGAGGTAGTCGACGAAATTATCAACCCAACTGAAGGAAAAAGGAGCACTCGGAATCCGAATCCACTCTATGGGGATGTCACCATCGAAGACTCGAACGATGAGAACGATACTGACTTTGATGAAGAATGTTACGATGAGAAAACGGATAGATTCTCTAATGTCGTTCCCTAGTATCTTACGAATTACCATAGACCGCTAGAACATTCCTCGCCTTGGTCGTATAATTGGTTGATTTTGAGATTACAATAAGTAACAATGCTACGATACGTTATCTCTCATTTTACATTCTATATTCCCTTATTTTCGTTTAACACAAATAAAGGATAACACGTTTTACTAAAGTTATTAAAAGGGTATTTTCGTTTTTAGATATTCTTTACTCACTTATCATTGGTAACAATTTATGAATAAATTTATTGTTGCACGCCTAGCTATTATTCTAATTCTCTTTTATCCTATTGACAACAATTTTGGATATTTCATTAAAACTTCTATATTACCTTATATGATTTTGTTATCAGCATATTTTATTCTTGACGTACTATGTCTATTCCAATTATTTTTGGATACTTTGTGTTTCAATCTATTATTATTTTACTGGATTATTATTAAAATTCTATTTTACGATATTATCTTATTTTTGTCTGTGCACTGAGCTCGTGCCTAACCATTATGTGTCTTACTTGCTTGGAGAAATTATCTCCAAATGAATGCTTAAAATGTGATTATTTGGATTGTGTTTGGAACAATGGATTAAACTCATAAGACACTCCTTTGAACCAACCACAGTATGCATGAAGTATTGTTGTTGTGGGTCTAGACTTGTTTTGAATATGTGTTCTTCGCTGAAACTGAAAGACTTGCTCGTCTATCCAGGAGTAGAAGTGCGATGGCACATAACGTTGCCGCTTTAGCTGGAACCATTAAGTTAGAGCAAAACATTGCGGGAAAAGCTGCCCTGAACTCCATGGACTCAGCAGTAGCTAAAAGTATTGCTAAGCTCCAACGCAGTGAGCTGATTCATTTCAGCAAATTACTTAAGTCCATAGCTTTAGTGAAGCCGATGAATTTCTTTGGGTGTGTAGGGCTTCGCCCCGCCTTAGGAGGGGCGTGACCTCAGCTTCAGTGTCATGGAGTTGAGCCATGGAATCCGCATGTGAATGCGTTGGGGTGTGTCCGCGAAATGAGGGGCTGCACATCTGTGCCTATATAGGTATTCACCAGGACGCCGAAAACATGGTGCCAAATAATGGCCACGTCCAATCAAGTATCGGTGTGGGTTCGGGAAGGATATAACAGATCTGTAACCCAATTCGCACCGCATGTAGCGGCCCTCTACTCGGTTCTCATTGTAGTTCATAATTCATAACAATGATTCAAAAAGAGCTATGGAATTGAATTGAAGCACATGCTCATTCTAGTAGTGCATTTATACAAACAAGACTTCTATAAGACAAAGGCGATCCCACTTATTGTTAGTCCAAAGAACAAGGTCAGAAACGTGTTCGTCATGAATATGCGACTTTAATTGTGAAAGCGATGAATCCGGCTTGTTTAATAAATATACAAGTGTGATAGAAAATATATATCAAACAAGACATAAAACAAAGGTTAGTGAGCATAATAAAATGTATGTGTGTCCTCCTCACCTGTCACTGCAAACAATAAAATTGTTAGAAAAAAGAACTAAAAAACCTCAAGGAATCGCCTTTCGATTGAATTGCAATTGAGACACAACAAACAGCGTTAGTATTGGTGACAATAACAATATTGTTATAATAATGAAAACAAAAACGCCATGAAACATTGAAAACAAAAGAAAATCCTACTTATTACATGAACGATTAAACAGTGAGTTCTACATTTTAGTTTTTAATATTAAATTTTCACGAATCAAAACTCATAAAAGGTTAGTCAAAGATTAAAAGTGGCAAAAGATTAAAAAGGTGGAAAGAGAGGTTTTTGGTGAGTAATCCTCAGATTTATAACCCTTATCTCGTCGTTGTTGATTTCTGAAACAGAATGATGCTTGAATTGATAACTGAATGTGTTTTTGAAATTTGAGAGAGAGAATAGATGTGTCTCGGGACTTTGTGCTGTAAGTGTGTCTCGGAGAGTGTTGAAAGTTGAGGGCTTCGACCGGACTGAGCAGGAAGGGAGTATTTATAGCCACGAGGCCAAAAAAAAACGAAGTACAAAACCCGCATATACGCTCAGAGAATGAGCGTATATACGTGTCTGTAATGGGAGCACGATATACGTCACATCCTCAATCAGCGTATATACGCTTCACATCGTTTCCATATGCATTTGGCAAATTCGAGTATGTGTTAGCGTATAATACGCAGCATGTGGACGGCGTATATACGCTACCTGGTGAGGTATATAGCGTCAGATCTGCTATATATCCTCAATTTTCGATATACTTTCCAACTCCTCGAAATATTTTCGATTCCTACCGATTTTATTCGTGATTTCCCTTGATTCGACGCACCTAGACACCCTTGCTCCCAAAGCGGATTTCTAGAATGTTCCTATGACGTCCACCAGTATTCCGGATATTCTTCAATTTTCACAGTATTTCCCGCTATTCGCGTATTTAAGAAAAACATTGCAAAAATTCATGTAGCAATCATTAGAAAAAGTAGAAAATAATTTAAAAATATGGGGATCCCAGAAAAATGTGACGCAACATGAGGAAAACAAAAAGGCACGGAGAATCGCTACAGCACGACGTAATGTTTGAAAAAACCTGTTGAAAACTTGTGAGTTATCGAGAAAAACCGGAAGAAAAGATGTTTGCTGTAAGTGACCCTTGCCTCAATAGTCCGAGTA
>SNQN01011350.1:0-19167 GCA_008642245.1 Bassia scoparia | reverse complement strand
CATCTATGGGTCCCACATACTTTATTAAATTACCAATCTACTCACCTAATCACTTACTCCAATATTTTGCCTCAAAAACCACAAAAACCAAAGTGGGTCATCTAAAAAAAAACGGAGGAAGTATACAATTTTATATATATAATTATATTATTTAATAGTTTTATATAAATATATTATTAATTAATTTTGCTTTCTAATTAATTCAATATATATTATTTGGAAAAAAAATAAATGGAGCATTTACCGACCGATCTGTCGGTCGGTATATGTATGAAATTAAATAAAAAAAATTAATATTGAGCAATTACCGACCGATCTGTCGGTCGGTAAATACTTCATAAATGTATGAAATTAAATAAAAAAAATTAATATTGAGCAATTACCGACCGATCTGTCGGTCGGTATACCGACCGATTACGAAATCGGTCGGTATACCGACGGACAGATCGGTCGGTAACCAGTTTATATTCCCTCTAATTTTTGGAGGGAAACATAGGTTTACCGACCGATAATCGGTCGGTAAACGTTTACCGACCGAAAATCGGTCGGTAATCTCAAGATTACCGACGGCTGGACTTGCGACACATGTTACCGACCGATTATCGGTCGGTAAACCTTGTTACCGACCGATTATCGGTCGGTAAACCTTGTTACCGACCGATAATCGGTCGGTAAACGTGGTCGGCCGAAGTGATTTTTCTTGTTGTGTTCCCCTATAATATCATCCTCGGCAGACCCACTCTCAACAAGGTAAAAGCGTCAATTTCCACCTATCAATTGCTACTCCATTATGAGGCTGATTCGGGAGCCGTTGCTCGGCTATATGGCAATCAGCGCTCAGCAAGAGAGTGCTACGTGAACAGTCTCCGCAATGCTTACCCCAAACCTTCAGTCGAACAAAAGTGAAACGATCCCCTCAGAAGGAAGCCCTAAACGGGCTAGATGTATACCTCAGCGAAAATATCAAACGGTATAATCGACCTCAGCCAGCAGAGGCCAACGAAGAAGTTCAGATCGATGACAACCCGGAGCACACTATCTGGGTCGGGAAATCTCACAATCTTGCAACCCGGGAGCACATAGTTTCCACTCTGAAAGAATATCGTGATGTCTTTGCATTCGCTGCCACARAGTTGCCCGGAATCGACCCCTCGGTCATGGTACATAAGTTCAGCATCAAGGATGGGTATCGAAGTGTGAAGCAAAAGCTCAAACATCAGGGGAAAGAGAGGAAGGAAGCTGCAGCCTCAGAAATCAAGAAGTTACTCGAAGCAGGCTTCATCCGGGAATGTTAATACTCGGACTGGCTAGCCAATGTAGTGCTGGTCAGGAAACCAAATGGAACCTGGCGCATATGCGTTGACTTCATCGATCTCAATAAAGCATGCCCGAAGGATGACTACCCCCTACCAAAGATCGATGTCCTAGTCGATTCTACGGCCGGCCATGCCTTATTCAGCTTTATGGATGCCAATGCTGGGTACCATCCCCGATGGCTGAAGAAGATCAACCTCACACTACTTTCATCACCAAGCAAGGGGTTTATTGTTACAAAGTGATGCCATTCGGCCTCAAGAATGAGGGAGCCACCTACCAGAGGTTAGTAGACAAAATTTTCAAGGGTCAGATCGGAAGGAATGTTGAGATATGTGTCGATGACATGATAGTCAAGAGCGGAAAAGTTGAAGATCACATCTCAGATCTCAGAGAGGCCTTCTCATCCCTCGGAAAATTTGATATGAAACGGAATCCCAAAAAGTGCGTGTTCGGTGTTTGGGGAGGCAAATGCCTCGATTTCCTCGTAGATGAGAGAGGAATCAAAGCAAACTCGGACAAAATACAGGCAATCATCAACATGGAGTCCCCTCAGTTAGTCAAAGAAGATCAAAGGCTCACTGGTCGTATGGCTGCCTTGGGTCAGTTCCTGTCACGTTCGGTTGATAAGGAAGTGGTCTTCTTTGTTTGATCACACAATGCAACAGATTTACCAAAGTACACAAGGAAATAAATTAACACGCGATTTAAGCATGAATTGATCGAAGCTAATAAGAACGACGACTTTAATCGTCGCATTTTCCCTCCTCTTTGAGTCTTTCCTTAGCTTCCTTCTTCTTGTGGTGTTCATGGAATGCAAATCCACCAGCTCCCACGGCAACCGTGGCGGCGATCTCCTGTGCTATCTTGTGACGCCCTGCATTCTCCGGGTCCTTCTTTGCCTTATGCTTCTCATGCTGTGTACATATATAAATCACCACCACCTCATCATTATTATTATTAGTCAATTTTAATTTGCAGCCTAATTAATTAATTACTTTGTACACATATATACATAGCAATGAAATATTTATACGGAGTATTTTCTTTGCAACAAAAAAATCATCGGGTATTATTTGTGATTATTAAAAAACAAAAAATTCGTTTATTGCAACTATTTTGTTACGGAGAAATTAGAATGTACAAGCAATAATGTAAATATTCAAATAGAAAAATTATGTGATGACAAAGATAATTAACAAGGAGCTAGGGCATGCAATAATGAATAATAATGTATGTACCAAGGAATAAGCACCAGCAGCAATGGCGGTAGCCTTGCCGAGGTGGCCAAGTATTTTGTGATGCTTGAGCTCCTCTTCTGCCGTTTTAGGTTCCTCGTCCTTGTCCTCCTCCTTGTGACGGTGGAAAAGGCCGCGATGCCTCTCCTCCTCACCGCCGTCAGCCATAACCTCTTGCTTTTCAAATTACTTAATAAAGCAAATAWATTTTGTGTTTAGAGGAACAATAGTAGTTATTGATCGACAAGTGTTTTACTTGGTTGATGAAGTTCTTCTTGGAGCCTTGAGGCTATATATAAGCTACCTTCCCAAATAAAGCCAGTTATTTTATTTGAATTAATTAAGAACGTAAGACGACGTAGCAAAATAATCATAGTTAAGTGGATTTAGAAGAGGTAAATTCATTGTTAATTCATGCTTAATATATTAACAACCCGTTGGACAATGCATACACACCATTATACACGTATATTTTAGTGTACACAAACTTTTAAATAAGGTTAGCCACACCAAATTTCTTAGGTGAGACCAAGTTTAACATTAAATACAGATCGGAGTACTCAACGTCTCAACTACTACTCCGTATTGTTAATAGTATACTATCCTTTTAATCATAGTTAATTATTTGGTTATACATAACCACTTTTGTAACAACCTTATGGTTTGTTATGATGGCTTTATGATCAAGGTTGTATGTATATATATACTTTGATCAGTGCTAAGATGAATAAGATAAGATTTCATTTTGGCAATTTAGTCTTCTTCTTACAATTCTCTCTCCATTTCACATGGTATCAGACGCCAAAAGGTCTTGTTTCTCTCACTTCTTCCGCCATTGATGAAGCTTTGAAGCTTCGATCTTCTTTCTTTCTTCTTCTTTTCTCTTCTTTCTTTCTCTAAACAATTTCTTTTGCTTTTCTTCTTCTACTTCTTCACTCTGATTTCCTTTTTCTTTGCTCGTTTCTTCACATTTTGATACCCTATTTTGTGATTTTCTCGCAAAATTTTTCTTCGATTCCTACTCTGTTTCTCGCATTATGGCTGCTACTATTGTTTTTACTCCAGAAACTCGCGAAATGCCTCAACCTAATCAGAATGATGATCCTTATTTTCTCTCTCATTCAGATCATCCTGGTTTGCAATTATCTCAGCATCTCTTTAATGGCTCGAATTTTCTCAATTGGAGTCGTACGGTAAAAGTTGCTCTTATTGCACGCAACAAATTTGGTTTTGTCAATGGTTCTCTTCCTTCTCCAGATCCTCTTGCTTCCGATTATCAGAAGTGGCTAAGCAATGATTATATGGTCTTATCATGGCTTCACAATTCTATGGAGAAGAATATTGCAGAATCCTTTCAATTTGTGGATTCCTCTTCTCATTTATGGTCTGAGCTTACTAAGCGTTTTGGTCGTACGAATGCACCTCGTTTGTTTGCAATTCATCAGCAATTAAGCTCAATCAAGCAAGAAGATGCTTCGATTACAGAGTATTTCATTCGATTGAAGCGTCTATGGGATGAACTTCAGATGCTAAATGGATTTCCAGAATGTTCTTGTGGCATGATTCTCAAGTGTTCTTGTGGTTTATTGAAGCGTTTTCTTCAAATTGAGCAGCGTAATCGGTTGATGCAATTTCTTAATGGACTCAATCGCACTTATGATCAGGTTAAATCTAATCTTCTTAGCCAAGAATCTTTGCCTACTGTTAATAAGGCATATCATACTCTTTTACAAATTGAGCAGCAGAATAAGAATAATGATCTAGCTACTGTGGTTGAGTCAAGTGTTTTGAGTGTCTCTTCTGCTTCCAAGACTGGTGCTCGTTTTCCTCAGCCTCTCAAGAAAGATTTTAAGAAATCTAAAGCTGATCTACAATGTGATCATTGCAAGCGTAGAGGTCATACTATTGATCATTGTTTCAAGTTGGTTGGCTTTCCTGATTGGTACCAAAACCAGAAGAACAAAGCTGCAACCAAATCTGCTTCTCATGTTGCTATTTCTTCAGCTCCAGGATTGCTTGGTCCTGTTCCTGTCTCTACTCAACCTGTAGCTGTTTCTTCTTCTTCTTCTTCCAAAGCTGATCTTGCTATGGTTTCAGCTGTTTGCAATGAGGTGCTGAGATACATGAATTCTTCTTCTGTTTCTGCTATTCAGACTGATCCTCTTTCTTCTTCTACTCAGATTGCAGGTAATCTTGTAGCCTCTAATGTTCTTTCTCATTCTAATTCATTGCCTTCTAGTCATTGGATTATTGACACTAGAGCTACGGGTCATATGTGTCCTCATTTATCTACTTTCAAAACTTTCGATACACTTTCTGTTCCTGTTAGAGTCAGTTTACCTGATGGTTCTGCTAAGATTGTTACTCATGCTGGTACTGTTATTTTGAATGAGAATATAATCTTGTTCAATGTTCTTTATACTCCTAGTTTTAGTAATAACCTTCTTTCTGTGAGTAAGCAAGCCCAGCAATCTCAATTAGTTGTGATTTTTGACACAACTTCTTGCACATTTCAGGACCCTACAACTAAAGAGGTCAAAGGCATTGCTTCAAGGGTGTTTGATCTCTATATTTTTTTCCATTTCTACTTGTTCTGTTCCTTCTATTTTGTCTACAAATAATGTTGTTGCAAATACTAGTATGTCCATTGTGCATGCTAGGTTAGGCCATGCTTCTTTAAGTAAGCTGCAACACTTAGATTTTTTCTCCAATGACAATAATGATTGTGATGTAAATTGTCAAGCTTGTATTTTGGCTAAACATCATAAAATACCATTTCCTATTTCTACTTCAATTGCTGGCAGTTCTTTTGAGCTTATTCACATTGATTTGTGGGGTAAATATAAGAATCCCTCTTTGTCTGGTGCTCATTATTTTCTTACTATCTTGGATGATCACACAAGAGTCACTTAGACTCACATGATTCATAATAAGACACGGGTCTATGTTGTTTCCCATTTCTTAGCATATGTTAAGACTCAGTTCAATCTAGCAGTGAAAACCATTAGGACTGATAATGGAACAGAAATTGTACATGAAGCTTGTGCTACTCTTTTTGCTTCTAAAGGTATTATTCATCAAAAGAGCATTCCAGGTAACCCTCAACAAAATGGGAGGGTAGAAAGGAAACATAGGCACCTATTGGAGACTGCTAAGGCTCTCAAATTTCATTCTAATTTGCCTTTTAAATTTTGGGGTGAATGTATCCTTACTGCTACTTACTTGATCAATCTAATGCCTACAAAGGTTTTGAATTGGGATACTCCTTATCAGAAACTTTTCAAGAAGAAATCATCTAATGACCATCTTAGGGTTTTTGGTTGTCTTGCATATCCTTTGGTTTCTCCTTCTGACAAGTTTTCACCTAAATCTCAAAGGTATATTTTCATTGGTTATCCTCCTGGACAGAAAGGGTACAAGTTATATTCTCTTGAAACTCAAAAAAGTAATACTGAGCAGAGATGTTCATTTTGTTGAACATGATTTTCCTTATCAAACACAAGCTTCACAGTCTGCCTCTCCTATTTCTTCTTCTATTCCACTTCTTGTTCCTCATGCTTTTGAGCAGTTTTCTTCTCAATCTTTTAATTCTCCTCAATATTCTTCTATCCCCTCTCATGTTTCTTCTCCTGCTTCTACCACAAATCCTCCATTTGTTCCTGTTTCTCAATCTCCTACAGATTCTTCTTCTTCTCCTACTACATCATTCACTTCCTCTCCTTCTTCCTCTTCTTCTCCTCCAATACAATTACAACCTTCTAGGACTTCTTCTAGAAATGTTGTTGTTCCTTCTAAATTCAATGATTTCATTGTTAATAATAAGCTTCCTTCACATCAAATGCCTTCTGACAGTTCTTCTTCTTTCAATGTTTTCTCTGAACCTACTTTGTCCTTCTTGGATCCTACACAACTGCATAGTCTTTTTAATGTTTTGGCCTTTCCAGAACCCTATAGTTTTTCTCAGGCTCAGTCTCATCCTCAATGGAGGGAAGCAATGCAATAAGAACTTGATGCATTAGAACACAATCTATCATACATGGGATTTGGTTCCTCTTCCAACTAATGTCAAGCCTATAGGCTGTAAATGGGTTTATAAAACTAAGTTCAAGCCTGATGGCACTGTTGAAAGGTGTAAGGCACGTTTGGTTGCAAGAGGTGACAAGCAGATTGAGGGCAAGGACTATAAACACACCTTCAGTCCTGTGGCAAAGTTTACCACTGTCAGGGTTCTCATTGCTTTGGCAGCTGCTAAGTCATGGGGTATACAGTAGTTAGACATTAATAATGCCTTTTTACATGGCTACATTGAGGAGAACTTATACATGACACCACCTCCTGACTATTCAAAGGGTGAAGGTTTGGTTTGTAAGCTTAGGAAATCTCTTTATGGCTTGAAGCAGGCTAGTAGACAATGGAATATTAAGTTAAGTAAATTTCTTCTTGAATCTGGTTTCACTCAATCCACTCAAGATTATTCTTTGTTTATCAAACATCAAGGAGCTTCTTTCACTGCTGTATTAGCTTATGTTGATGATCTTCTCATTACTGGGAATGATCCTGAAGCAATATCTTCTTTGAAGACTAGCTTACATTCTGCCTTTTCTATCAAAGACCTTGGAGCATTGAAATACTTTCTTGGTAATGAAGTTTCTAGAAATTCTGCTAGAATCATGTTAAACCAAAGGAAATACATATTGGACATGTTAAATGATGCTCAAATGGAAAATTGCACTCCTACTACTTTTCCTTTTCCCAAGGGATTAAAGTTGAATTATACTGATGGTGATTCTTTAGCTGATCCTGAAGCTTTCAGGAAAATCATTGGCAAGCTTCTTTATCTCAACCTTACTAGGCCTGACATTTCATATGTTACTCAGCAAATAAGCCAATTCCTTAGTGAGCCTCGTACTCCTCATTTTTCAGCTGCAGTACATGTGCTTAAATACTTGAAGGGTACTTTGAACCTTGGTTTGTTCTATTCTGCTACAAACTCTTTTGTTTTAAAAGCATACAGTGATGCAGATTGGGGATCATGTGATTTTTCTGGTCGATCCTTGAATGGATATTGTGTGTTTCTTGGTGATTCTTTGGTTTCTTGGAAGACTAAGAAACAAGTTGTGGTTTCCAAAAGCTCCACAGAGGCAGAATATAGATGTATAAGCATACAATATTGTTCTTTATTGTGATAATGTCTCTGCTCAGCATATTGCAGAGAATCCTTGCCATCATGAGAAAACTAAACATTTTACTAAGAAAAATGCTAAAATTGATGTTCATTATGTAAGGGAGAATGTTCAAGCTGGTTTTATTTCAACTGTTCATGTTAAATCTTCCCTCATGTTGGGTGATATTATGACTAAGGCTCTTGGAACAGATCAGCATCGTTTTCTTAGCAACAAGCTTGGCTTGGTTGCTCAGCCTCCATTGCAGGGATGGCATTCTTTTTCTTCTCCCAGCCAAGCTTAGGGGGGATGTTAATAGTATACTATCCTTTTAATCATAGTTAATTATTTGGTTATACATAACCACTTTTGTAACAACCTCTAACAACCTTATGGTTTGTTATGATGGCTTTATGATCAAGTTTGTATGTATATATATATACTTTGATCAGTGCTAAGATGAATAAGATAAGATTTCATTTTGGCAATTTAGTCTTCTTCTTACAATTCTCTCTCCATTTCACACGTATTAATCATGTTCTGTTTTCACTCTTTCACCATTGCTCACTTTCTCTCTCCTCCATTTTCTCCTTCTCTATTTTCACATTCAAAATTTTCTCTTTCCTCCATTTTCATTCACTTTGATTTTCTCTTTCCTCCACTTTCATTCACTTTGTTTTTTCTCTCTCCTCCATTTTTGCTCACTATTCAATACTAAATTAAACACACAATTTCTAACCCATAGTCAAACACTTTGACCATCACAAGGAGGAGCAACACCACCATATAAATCGTTGATGGAGAAGATCGACGACATCGGCCACGATTCGTCGTCCGTCGCGATTTGTCGTGCAACAAGTTGGTCGGTTACATTGATTTGAAACCTCCCTTTTTTTTAGATGTTTCATATTATTTTACATGGTATTTAAAAGTTGATTGAGTTAGATAAAATATTTGAGTAACTTAGGTAAAAAAGTTGAGTAAATTAGGTAAAGAAGTAAAACTCCTTCCGTTTTTTTAGATGTTCCAATTTCCATTTTGGGATGTTTTCAAATAATTGTTCCAAATCAATCTACTTCCTCCTTTTTTTTTTATAAGTACACCATTGTGGGTTGCACGGACTCCTAGACAATTTTTTAGAGTGTGATGAGGTGTGTAGATGGGGGCCAAAAAAGAGTAAAAAATGAATAATAAGTAGGTGTATTGATGAATATTTTAATAAAATAGTGGTAGAAAAAATAGTATTTTAATTGTGACCCCCACATAAAAGAGAAAACAATTAGTTTTTTAATTGTGGTCCCCATTCTAAAAAAGGAAAGAAATAAGAGTGGTATATTTATTAGGGAACTAGATAATAACCCCGAGTAATACTCGAGAGTATGTAATATCAATTGATACAAGTGTATAATATGATGAGAAAAAGCTAAAAGAATTTAATAAGTTTTATGGGGTTAAACATAGAAATAGAAGTAAAAAGATGGGTAGAAAATTTTAGATCAATATATTGTACTCCTTGATGGGAGTACTTGATTTTACTCTCAAAAGTAAATGTATGAAATCATTTAATAAACATGGCTAAATGAAGAGTTTTCTTGATAAAGGGAAAAAAGTTTTATTTTATTTTTTTAGTTTTAGGTAGTGTTGGGAGGGAAATGAAAGTAAGTTTAGGAGGAAAAATATAGTTAGTGGGGATTGCTTTAGTATAGGTATATAGATAGATATATAGATNCTAAGTTTGCCTTTTATTTTATTAGCTATTATTTTCTTTCCTTATTTTTAGTGTGTAATCTTTTATTTCTTTTCTTGTAAAGCTGCGGTAGTGATAGCTTCCTTAGAGTTTGTTAGTTGTATATATGTATACTGCTGTACCTTTGCAAACGTCGAGTCGACGAAGTAAATAATCAATTCCATTAAAGGAACTTGCTCCAGTTTCTTCATAATTCATGCTTAATACATTAACAACCCGTTTGACAATGCATACACACCACTATACACGTATATTTTAGTGTACACAAACTTTTAAATAAGGTTAGCCACATCAAATTTCTTAGGTGAGACCAAGTTCAACATTAAATACAGATCGGAGTACTCAACGTCTCAACTACTACTCCGTATTAATCATGTTCTGTTTTCACTCTTTCACCATTGCTCACTTTCTCTCTCCTCCATTTTCTCTTTCTCTATTTTCACTTTCAAAATTTTCTCTCTCCTCCATTTTCATTCACTTTGATTTTCTCTTTCCTCCACTTTCATTCACTTTGTTTTTTCTCTCTCCTCCATTTTTGCTCACAATTCAATACTAAATTAAACACACAATTTCTAACCCATAGTCAAATACTTTGACCATCACAAGGAGGAGCAACACCACCATATAAATCGTTGATGGAGAAGATCGACGATATCGGCCACGATTCGTCTTCCGTCGCAATTTGTCGTGCAACAAGTTGGTCGGTTACATTGATTTGGAACCTCCCTCTTTTTTTAGATGTTTCATACTACCTCCATTCCATGAAGTTTATGTCACACCCGTTTATCTCACTATTCACAAGTGAAAAAAATCTTGTAAATAATTATCAATGTATAGTTATAAATATAGTTATGTGTGGTCTTGTTTGATTCGTATTAATGAATAGATTGTTAATATTCAATTGTTATAATTTTCTCAAATGTGTAACTAAAGATATAAGCGATACAAAAATGCATTGGGAAGCGTATGAATAGTAACTGGCAGGATCTTCATGGAACAGATAGAGTATTATTTTTGCATGGTATTTAAAAGTTGATTGAGTTAGATAAAATTTTTGAGTAACATAGGTAAAAAAGTTGAGTAAATTAGGTAAAGAAGTAAAACTCCTTTCGTTTTTTTAGATGTTTCAGTTTCTATTTTGGGATGTTTTCAAATAATTGTTCCAAATTAATCTACTTCCTCCTTTTTTTTATAAGTGCACCATTGTGGGTTGCACGGACTCCTAGACAATTTTTTAGAGTGTGGTGAGGTGTGTAGGTGGGGGCCAAAAAAGAGTAAAAAAAAATGAATAAAGTAGGTGTATTGATGAATATTTTAATAAAATAATGGTAGAAAAAATAGTATTTTAATTGTGGTCCCCACATAAAAGAGAAAATAATTAGTTTTTTAATTGTGGTCCCCATTCTAAAAAAGGAAAGAAATAAGAGTGGTATATTTATTGGGAAATTTCCGTTAACTGGTGCACTTTTTAAAAAACGGAGGAAGTAATACTTCTTAATAATTTTTTTACTTTTTACCTACTTTATTTAATCTAACATTAATGAATTACTCATTTTTTAAAGTCAACTTTCATTACTTTATTCAATCTATTTATCCAAAATTACTTTTTTTCTAAAAAAAACCATTCACACATTTACACTTTTATCTAACTTACTCAATTACTTTTTTACCTAACTTTCTCATGTATTTTATTTAACCCAATCAACTCTTAAATATCGTGCCAAATTGATATGGAATATCTATTAAAAAACAGAGGGAGTATAAATAAAATTTTCGATGCAAACACTAGGATAAATTATTAAACCAAGGAATACATTACAATACTGTCTTCTTCACATATACATGAATACATCACATCAAATTATTCATAACGAAAATAATAAGCACACGATTTAGCAAAAATCTAATAGTCACTGCGACCCTCTTCCTTAACTCTGTCCTTAGCTTCCTTCTTCTTGTGATGCTCATGGAATGCAAATCCACCGGCTCCCACCGCCACCGTNTTTTTGTCATAAAAATGGCATGATTTTTCGTTTTTCTTGTCCTCACACTTCACCTCAAAATGACAAAGCTGAAAGAAAAATCAAAACCATTAATAATATTGTCCGGACTCTTCTATGTCATGCTTCTCTTCCTCCATCTTTTTGGCCTCACGCCTTAGCCATGGCTACTTATCTTAACAATATTTTGCCCACAAAATTGCTAGGCTATGATTCTCCGACGCAAGTCTTATACCAACGGCCTCCGGATTATGCACATCTTCGTGTATTCGGTTGTTTGTGTTTTCCTTTATTTCCTTCGTCTAAAATTCATTGATGGAGAAGATCGACGACATCGGCCACGTCGTCGTCCGTCGCGATTTGTCGTGCAACAAGTTGGTCGGTTACATTGATTTGGAACCTCCCTCTTTTTTTAGATGTTTCATATTATTTTTGCATGGTATTTAAAAGTTGATTGAGTTAGATAAAATATTTGAGTAATTTAGGTAAAAAAAGTTGAGTAAATTAGGTAAAGAAGTAAAACTCCTTCCGTTTTTTAGATGTTCCAGTTTTCATTTTGGGATGTTTTCAAATAATTGTTCCAAATCAATCTACTTCCTCCTTTTTTTTATAAGTGCACCATTGTGGGTTGCACGAACTCCTAGACAATTTTTGAGAGTGTGATGAGGTGTGTAGGTGGGGGCCAAAAAAGAGTAAAAAATGAATAAAGTATGTGTATTGATGAATATTTTAATAAAATAGTGGTAGAAAAAATAATATTTTAATTGTGGTCCCTACATAAAAGTGAAAAGAATTGGTTTTTTAATTGTTGTCCCCATTCTAAAAAAGGAAAGAAATAAGAGTGGTATATTTATTGGGGAATTTCCGTTATTAGAAACTGATGCACTTTTTAAAAAACGGAGGAAGTAATACTTCTTAATAATTTTTTTACTTTTTACCTACTTTATTTACTCTAACATTAATGAATTACTCATTTTTCAAGTCAACTTTCATTACTTTATCCAATCTATTTATCCAAAATTACTTTTTTCTAAAAAAAAACCATTCACACATTTACACTTTTATCTAACTTATTCAATTACTTTTTTACCTAACTTTTTCATCTATTTTATCTAACCCAATCAACTCTTAAATATCGTGCCAAATTGATATGGAATATCTATTAAAAAACAGAGGGAGTATAAATAAAATTTTCGATGCAAACACTAGGATAAATTATTAAACCAAGGAATACATTACAATACTGTCTTCTTCACATATACATGAATACATCACATCAAATTATTCATAACGAAAATAATAAGCACACGGCGATTTAGCAAAAATCTAATAGTCACTGCGACCCTCTTCCTTAACTCTGTCCTTAGCTTCCTTCTTCTTGTGATGCTCATGGAATGCAAATCCACCGGCTCCCACCGCCACCGTYGCCGCTATTTCTTCCGCTGTCTTGTGGTGGTGTGCATTCTCTGGGTCCTTCTTCGCCTTGTGCTTCTCATGCTGTACATACACATTCRTCAATCCGTCATTATATTTTTACTTCCCTAGTAATTTATACTTGGTATTAAATTTGCCGTGATAGTACACACATTTTGTACGTGTACAATTCTAGATTATGTTATTTTTTAGTCTTACMAAAAAATAAAATCATTATATGTGCTCAGATCATAAGTACAAAAAGAATTATTATAGTTTGTGTGCTAATAGATTAGAAATATAGATCGAACAATTATAAGAGTTAAGTACTCCGTAACACATGAATAAAATTGTTGTGATTCCTAAAGTATCAATTAGAATAAAGTACGAGCAAAGATTTTTTTAAAGGGATACGAGTAAGTAATTGCAATTCGAAAATTTGGTTTAATGAATTCAAAGATAAATGAGCTAGATTAGAGAAACAAAGAA
This sequence comes from Bassia scoparia, assembly GCA_008642245.1. NCBI lineage: Eukaryota > Viridiplantae > Streptophyta > Magnoliopsida > Caryophyllales > Amaranthaceae > Bassia > Bassia scoparia. The sequence continues at coordinate 5,804 of SNQN01011350.1, read as the reverse complement.
GAATAATGTACGTACCAAGGCATAAGCACCAGCAGCCACGGCGGTAGCCTTACCGAGGTGGCCAAGGTTCTTGTGATGCTTCAACTCCTCTTCGGCGGTCTTAGGCTCCTTGTCCTCCTTGTGACGGTGGAAAAGGTGGTGGTGGTGCTTCTCCTCTCCATCGGCCATTGTCTCCTAGTTTCGACTTTCGAATCACAAACAAACAAAGAAAAAACTATAATTTGAGTGCAATAATTGTACTTGTGTTAAGCAAATATGTCAATTGATGAATATTTCCCTAGAACTTTAAGGTTATATATAGGCCACATTGAGGTAGATATTATCTTAAYCAATAAGAAATATCTTAAATTAGTGGATTRGCGAGAATTAAATGTCAAATCATCATGTTTGTAAACAACCAATGCAAGTTTGACAGTACATACACACTAACAAAACACGTATATAATTCATAATGTGGAAATGATGATTATGATTATGAAATATAATTCTTAATGTGAAAATGATGATTATGATTATAAAATATAATTCTTAATATGAAAATGATGATTATAGAATTGTTAAACTAAGAATGTAATTGGTAAGACCATTGACTAATGAGGCTATTATGCTAATTATGCATTACTTTTTTGTGAGTGGATAAAATTTGTCACGTTGATTACTAAATTAAGAAGATTCCAAGTTTATTTTCAACTACCTTTGTATAATATGAGTTTTATTTAAAGTTGGATTTTAATTAGTATTTCTTTGATTTGGCTAACTTCAACAATACTTTTTCTTCTCCCATGAGTAGCCATCAACGTTTGGTCCCATTAGAAATTTAAAAAACCGTGTGTTTTGTCATGRTCGAATGGCACATAGTCAAGATTAGGCTGCCAATTGTTATCATTTACAATTTTACTTATTTCTAGAATATGTAATCTATTTTCAGAAAAACTTGGGTGCACCAACTCTAGCTAGGTTTTGCCATTTGTTTTGTGTCGCTTTCCTCGTATAAAGTCGTTAAAATAAAATTATGTCACTACTCTCTTCGTTCTTAATAGTTCCTACACTTCCCTCATTTGGAGTTCTTAAAGTTCCTACACTCTCACTTTATTTCATTTTAGGAAACTTTATATTATTTTTTTTTATATTGTGGTGGTCCACCATGTGGAACCCATCATACACTTGCAATACACTCATGTGTATTTAAATGTAATTTTTATTTGTTTCTCTCTCCAATCTAAATCTACTTTTTAACCTCACTTCTCATATTTTATATTAGTTTATATATTTTACACCCAAATAATGTATAGTAGGAATTTAAGGATTGAGGGAGTATTTTTTTTTTTTTCATTTGAAAACAAAAATACTATGTCAATTTTCAATTTAGGGTGGTCTACTCTTTCTGACTCCACTTATGTAAACACCAAATATGTCATTTTACATCAAAAATAACAGACATGTGCAATTCTTAATCTGCATCAGTTTTTTTTTTAAAAAAAATTGTGACATTTTGATAGAAAAATTGAGAACATTTACTACAAATTGTCACGAGCTAAAAAAAAGTGGATATATATTTTTTGTGATTTCTTCAATTAAATTAGTTTGATTTTTTTTAAATACAATAATTTTTATTGATTCTTTTATTTTTACAAATTTTTAGCCAATTTTTTGAATGACTTGAATTGTTTTTTTTGGTCAAAAATAAAAAATAAAAATTGAAGTATACAAAAACAGATTAACTTCCTTTTGTATCGAATTTATAAAATGAATATTTTTTTTAAGCACTTTTAAACTTAATGATGTTTTGCCAATGGCATTTTTACAGTTATGAATGAGCGCGCTAGAACAGGAAAATAATATAATTTCAGCTCATAAAATTATTAAGGGTCCGTTTATTTTAACTGAGATGAACCAGAATAAATTGAAGTGACAAAAGCATATTTATCTCAATTCTTATTCAATCAATATCAGTCGTTCCACAATACACACATGATGATACCCTCTTCCTAATATGGATTATGGAGTCCTCGTATAAAATATCAACAATATTGGACAATTAGTTGAAAGCTTGAAACAACTTCAAACATGCAGAAATGGTTTTAAATGTACGAAGATATTATCGTCTAGTCACAAGAAAACAACAGTACAAAACAGAAAAAGTTGATATTATAACCCTACTTCCTCCTATTTACTTTAAATGTTATACTAGATTTTTGCCGATCCAAATTGCACCGTRCATATAAAATAAGGAAAATGCTATACGCAATCCTTAGTACTGCATATAAGCATTAAATTCTTGCTTAAAACGGTAAGTATTTATAGATTTATGTTAAAATTGCACAAAATTTGATGTCATAAATGTTTACTTTTTTGAAAATCTTCCTTTTTTGACTTCTTATATGCAGCCATAAGGGCTGTATATATCATAACCCATAAAATAATATACGGAGTACAAATTATGAATGCTTCACTTTATAATTAACTATGAGTTTATTGTATAATATATTATTTCGTATTATTAAATTATAAGGGATATATATATATATATGACAATGTACAACCACACACAAATTTTTATGATAGTCCCTCAACTATGAAGATACATATGACCTTTAATACTATAAACTTCATCGATATATATATTATCCTAAAATGCATTCGGTGATAATTGATATATATGAATTACTTGTAGATTTTACTCTATTTTTAATGTTACAAAAAAATACATAGTGTCAAATTTTATTGTGTTGGAGTAGTTGGGAAAACAATCATTAATTACTCGTTTATATATCTAACATTGTGTCACCATGTGTACCTGAATAAAGACTATGAGAAAATTTATTATACTTCGTATAAAAATATTTTTGAATTCAAATAAATAAAAAAATGTTATCTTTTAAAGTTTTAATGTGGTGAGTTTTTTTTTAATGTGAAAGTGGGGAGTTAGGTGAAATTGGATGGTTATTATTTTCTTGTGGTTTAATTTTTTTTAATTTTTTTGAGAGGTAAAATATATGGAAAAAATTACTTTGGAGGGAAAGAATGTGGGGGCTTTGGTTCTGGAGGGAAGACACGTGGTGAAGTGTTGAGGTAGTTACAAATGGTAACATTTGTTTAATAATATAGATTTGTTAAACTAGAATTTGTCGGTGCATATGCACCGGTTGATTATAAATCTATAAGGGATTAAATTATAGATGATAGGTAAATTGTATTTTATGTAAAATGTGCTCTCTACATTTGAAAACTCTGAAATATTACACCAGTGGACCTTTAACATGAAAAGGTAAAAATATTATGAGAAGATTTGAACGATTTTTCGAGTAATTATTCATAAAGAAACCGAATTCAAATTAAAGTTGTATAAAAGTATTAACGGAGTACATTCGCTAACAAATAAGAAAAATATATATAGAGTACGTACTTGATATATTATTATCTTATTAAAAAAAAGATAAAAACACTCTCTAAAAATTAATGAAAAACAGGGAAAAAATCCTATATATATGAGACATAAAAAGTGATTTGGTATAGTCCGTATTTGTTTATAGAGAACAATAATGAACTTGCAAAATTTATATATTAATAATTAAATATAATGAGCTAGGGGTTTGGAGTGGTGGTTTGATCCCACATTTGACCCATGTGGTCAAAGATTCGAATTCTCATTTCCCTTCCTCATTGTAAATGTACACTACCCGTGTGACTTATTCGCATCCAATTTTTTATTTTTTTTTTGGATTTTTCTACACGGTACCCCTGAAAAAACACATTTTYTACAATATACCCCCATTTTTTTTTACCCTTCTATTATACCCCTGAATTATATAACCATTCTACATTATAACCTTCATGGTTAAACTTAAYCACACATAGTTAAATTTATTATTGTTTTTTTTTTAAAAAAACAAATAATTAAAACACCACCCCACCCCACCCCTAATCCTCCCATAACCACCACCACCTATCATCACCAACACCAATGCCCCTCACCAACACCGCCTCCCAACACCAACACCGTCGCCTATATTGGCAGTATGCTAACCTGATGGTACAGGAGCCCCAAAAGATCAAAAGAAACCTCTACATCCATAGGAACCTAYAATCACATATATCGTCATTTAGAATTTTTAGATAAAAGTGTGTTGAATTTTCTACATTCGCCAGTAGACCAATAGCATGTAGCATGTAGCATTCCCCAAGAAAATATGATAATTCCTATACAAATAACATACGAAGTATATGCTACTCTAGCTCTTTATTTACGTTGAGGTGGTTGTTTTGTTATTTTGATTTTTTTGTTTTTATTTTATGTTAAAAAATTAAAAATTAACCTTACGTTTTGTTATAAAATCATTTTGAGAGGTTATATGTGGAAAGTTTTCAAAATAAGGGTTATACGAAGGATAAAAAAATGGGACATATTGATGTAATAAATGTGTTTTTTCAGGCGGTACCGTGTAGAAACACAACTTTTTTTACTTAATTATGGCTCTCAACGTAGTCCATCCACCCAAAACCATCCACTCTCTCAACATCCCTCACTCGGCGGCTCCACAACACCCTCTACATTTGACAGCATCGAACAATGACACATTCGTACAACTCCACACTACCTTCTCCTCTTCCTACAAACCCTCCGTCTCAATCCCCAACTCCATCACTCTCTTAACTCACACGAGCACCTCCTAGTAATACAATTAAATTTACTCAAAAAACATTACCACACCACTGTTATCAAAGATCTAAAATGGTCACTCCAATTATTAAACAACCACTCCAAAATTGCGTTCATCCACATCGAAATGGGGGTGGGCGCTGGTTATGTAGGGCATTTCGTTCTTCTTCTTCTCTACTCTTTTCCTCTAACAACACAATGATGGATAACAGGAGCCTCCATCTCATCCCTCCAGCAATGAGTGGGCCCACCCCAAAACCATCTCAAGCCACCCCACCTCCCTCACCCTTCACACTACCTCCTCTCTCCTACCTCTCCTCTCACTGCACCCCCCGTATGACTTTCTCATATAAACATTCGTTCTCATACACCGAATGTCAAAAAACATTTCTCACCAATCTTTCCCTACTATCTCTACGGCACCATAAACATCACCTTTTTTATTTATTCCAACCTACTTTTTATATTATTAGTTTGGTAATTATAATTTTAAATAAACTATACTTATTATTAATATAAATTATTAAATATGAATTATTTATTTTTAATTTTTTTTATGAGAAATAGCTCACAAACAATATACTATTATGAAATACAAAACATAACGAATTAAACACAAAACAAACAAATAATAATTAATTAAAAACAACAATTATACAAAAGTCATAAAATCATACTAAAAATCAATTAGAATAAATATGACATAAATTCAAAAATCAAATTCTAAATTACTTGAATTTAAAGATCTTTTGTAGTGAGAATTTGTAATTATACTAATTTTAATAATTTTTGTCACTTTTTGGAAGTGTGGTAAAAAACCCAAATGGATGTTTTTATAGAGAAAAAATTTGACCGTTGGTCAGTTTTTTTAAAATTTTTTTTATGAGAAAAAGGTTTAATAATATTACTGTTGCAAAATTACACAACAACTATTGGTCCACCTAACTGACACTGGGACTGCATGTCGGCCCCTGATTGGGCCGACTGAGCGTCAGTTAGCAGTGGGGATATAGTTTTTTTTTTTTTTTTTGCTTTTCACAGCCAAAACGACGGTGTTTGGCATCCCACTACCCAAAACAGCGTCGGTTTTGGGGTGGGATTATCCAAAAAAAAGAATTAAGCCAACCACATGTGGGGCCACACG